>JAJIYU010004954.1:0-23188 GCA_030144865.1 Tinospora cordifolia
TCTTAATTTAAAGGTACTTGCTGTAAAAATTGTCTAAAACTTCTTCTTTCCCAGGGTTTGAGAGAAATTGGAGTACCTTTGGGCTGATTCACTTTAAACAAAGAAACAAATCGGGGCACGAGAGGTTGCAGAAGTTAGTATTTGTTCACTGTAACATGCAACTTCGTGCAAAAAATATACGAACAAATACAGAACTTAGCCGTCTTGAAGATCTCATTGATTTGATAGATATTTATCTTGAAGAAAGAGATGAAAATTCATTATACGAGTGGTAAAAGATGCAAATCAACCTTTAATGGATGAACCAGGGGAAAGACCGAGTTCTTACATTGTAGCAGAGATGGGGGTTGACGTTGATGAATTTATGAGCACAGAAGTTAATGCCTCGACGATGGGATATGCATTTTCATCAATTGGTGATAGTGAAGATGAAGGTGAAGACAATGATGGCCATGATAATGATTCAACAAAACCACCACATGACGATGATAATAATTAAGATAATGACAATGAAGATCATGATGGTGGTAGTGGTGGTGACGAAGATGACGATAATGATGACAATGATGATGACAATGATGATTACAATGACGATTATAATGATGGTGGTAATGCGGGTGGTCAACAATGGAGTCAAAGGTCAAAGGCAACAACAAATCGAAAGAGAGACACAAAGTTGAGTGCAAATGAGTCTATTTACTGGGAAAAGTCAATATAATCATTCCACATGAGATGCTGACCACAACTTCTATTTATACAAAAAAAAAAAAAAAACATATGGACGTAGAAGACATGGCCATATGGTTGGATCAAGACAAAGAAATATTCATGATGTAGAATTGGCCACGAAAAATTTATGTTTTGAAGGTGACTTTGATAACATATCATCAATCACTATTATGAAGTTGTTTCCAACAAAAGAAATTACTTGCACAGTCACCTAGTGTGTCAAAGGGTCTTATTCTTGGCGAGATAAATAATGTCTTTGATGTTTATGACTTGCAAATATATAACACATTGTTATGGTTTACTGCTTGACTAGCAGGGTATGAAATATGTTAAATTACAAGATTAATGTAACAAAAGATATGTCACTTGGAAATGTTTATGCATTAATTGTCCATGGTGCATTATAACATAAAAGACAAAGGCCTAGGATTAAGTATTGCACTATCATACCATAGCATTGTATAACATAATGTTATGATTTGCGATGAAATTGCTTGGATTAATAGAATGAAGTACTTATATGTATATACGTACTTATATTCATGCTTAGTTATCATGAAATAAGATATTGCTAGCTTGATCTTGATGCATGATATATGCATGTGACGCTTTTATTTAGATTTACTCACCACAGGTATATATTTTATGTCCATATGACTTCATAAGTCTCAATTTAATAAACTATGATTTAATTGGTTGCAGACTAGTTTACATACAATTTTGAAGATTATTATATGCGATGAATTATTTTTAGTTGATTAACTCACTTCTCCATCAATTGAATGGCTTATAAGCCCATTATATAATTTATTGTGGTGAGGTTCGAATGCAATTCCTTTCATTGTTCTCAATACGAAATACTGGATCTTTAAGGAGAACATTCACTTTTTCTAAATCAAAACAAATTTTGTGTGACGCATTTCTTGTTGATTGAAGTAACAAAGTTGGTATTTTATGATACATCAATTACTTGTTGTTACTTGAACCATTGTTGCAATTTTTAAGCTAGTGAAGATATATATGTTCTGCATAAGGAGGTCAGTGCCTAATAAGCATTAGAATGACTTCATAATAAAAAAACAAAGTCATGGTTATGAATTGAATAATCATTGATAAATAGTGATATGACACTATTTGATCAAATCGCTAGAAAGAATGTAAAAAAATTTTGTGATGGGGATGCAATGAAGCATTTCTTTGAAATGAATCCAAATATGTGACATATATCATTCAAATTGTCATAACATCCATTTGGGTTCATGTTGGGTATCATGATGCTTTACAACGAAGCATGAAAAGCTTGAGATAGATAAATTAATACTCTCAAAGAAATTGTGGGAAGGCAACTAAGAAACCATTTTATGTGAAATTTAAAAAGTGGGGGCATTTAGCAAATGTAGTGATACCCAAACCTTTAAATGGTGAAAGTAGAGCCTAAAGTCATTTATTCTTTTCTACAAAGGGTAAATGGATTTTACAAGAAATAATGGTCCATGGATCTATCGAAATGAGAAAGTTCAATAGAAAACATTACTTAGGGTACTTTGATTTTGATATCTTAAGTATACCCTAAGTTTGGATGATGTTATACAAGAAATAAGTAGTATTTGAAGGATATAGTGATGTAAAAGGCACTAAATCCACAAGTATTATGTGCTCATAATTGGATAAGTCTCCATGGTATTTTGAAAATTCTCAAAACAAACTATGATTGACAACGAAATTTGAGTTTGGAGTTGGAGAAGAAGTAGAAGGGCTTCATAACTTTTTAGAGGATGTTGGTCAAAATGGTCTCTGGAATAAGCATCCTTTCGATAGTATGTCTACTACAGCAAGAACATAGAATAAATGGTACGTTAAGACTTATAAGTCAAAGACAAATACCATTTACATAGTTACTTGATAGTGTAATAATCTCCAAAGATGACATTAAAGTTATGGAAAACCTTACAGATTGACTACTAAAAGGTTTGTCCAAAGATCAAGTAAACTGTTTATTTTTTTATTTTTTTTGAAAGAAAACATAAAGATCAAGTAAACTGTTATTGATGAAATTAGATTAAAGTCTATCAAATAGAATTTCATTATGGTATCCAACCCAAATGATTAAAGATCCCAAGAACTAGGTGCAAAGGGACAACTAAATGATAAATCTAGTATAGCATTAGAGAATTTTATTCCTTACCTGTTCTTATGATATATTAGTGCGTCCTCAAAATAGGTAAGGACAAGCATTGCTTTTATATTTTAATGATTCCTTAACATTATTATAAAAATGTGGGGTATTGCAAGTATACTCTTAATAACAAATTATCTATATGAACATGAATTGAGCAAATTCCATAAGAATATTAAAACTTGCATTCTCTAAAGCAATCATGATTTATGGAGTTGTTCAGGTCAAAGACAAACACAATCGCAAGAAACAATAATGTGAGAAGAAATTTTGTTAAAATCCCTGTCTAGGTATACATAATTAACTTGGAGATAAGATAATATCTCACTAGAGAGGTTCAAAGCCACAAGCTACTTATCTTGATGCAATTGCATTAAAAATCTATTTGTGGGGATAAGGTGAAGAAGAGAGCAACTTTCTCTCATAGCATGGATTATTGTTGGAAAGTTACATATTAAGATCTCATTTTAGATGAATGAAAAATTGAGAAGATGAACAAGTGTGTGAAATGATTGTATCTCTCCGCATCCACATGGTCATTTAAAGAGACATAACCTTTAGATAACGTCTATTCTTGTGTGAAGACGCATCTCTAAGAAGTAGTGACTTTTCCCAATTGTATCTCTTTGTGTTCCACACTTATAGAAACTATAAATAGTACCTGTTGAGAATCATTTTATTCATAAATACATGGCCATTTAGAGTTGTAACTTGTATTTGGTCATCTTGTTAGTGTGTCCGTGAGAGATTACTAAACACAGGTTGGTTCTTCTAGTGATTTGAAGTACTAATATCACAAGAAGGAAATCAGTGCATCTTGGGAGACAACTGTTAATAAACCTTAAGCACCAATGAAGGATGGAATTATTTCAAGCACATAGAGCCTAACTCTAGCCTTAAGCAATTCATCCATACTCAATTTGTAAATAGTTGTGCACATGCACACGAAGTTGTGAAGCTTCTTATGCGAAACATTTTCTTGTATTCCAAAACAATCCCTTATTATCATCGAATAAGCATAAAACTATCTGCGTAGCTTAATCGTTGATCACGAGTAAGATAACTTTTTGAATCCAATCAATGCGTAGAAGCATGAAAAGAATTTCATTGCCTTTCAGGGCCTATGACTTTATAAACAAATAGAAATGAATCATTGTAAGGCCTACATATTTCATGTGATAGATTTTGACATCCTAACTAACCTGCCCTTTAAGGTTAAGAACTGATCCAACCTCAACCCTACCTTTGCCAACCCAAAGCTATTAAAAGCAACAAAATTAAATATCTTAAGTACCATAACAGAATTCAATACTTGAACAAGTTAAATATCTTAAGAGGAAAAACAAATTTTGTAACATATTGTTAAACTTGTAACTTAATGGTTTGGCATATAATATCAACAATGTTGTCAAGGCACCGCCTAGACGTTGCTTAGGCGCTAGGCCACCGCCTAGGCACTTGGAGGGCTTCTCTGTAAATTAAAAAAAAATAAGAGGGCTTTTAGTTAAATTTATTTTTTTAATTTTAACCTAAATCTAATAATTCTGTTCTCAAACCTCTCAAAGTCAAACAACTTGAACCAACTCCGACAATCATCTTTGAGAGTTCGGAGATCATCTCTAACACTCTGGCAAGCAACTCCGTCGTCTTTTTCGGTGAGCGACTTCGACGACTCTCTCCATCTCACTATGCGTCTCTCTGCCTTTCTCTAGGCTCTCTCCCTCTCTCTCTGCTTTCTTTCTGTGTCTCTCCCGCTCTCTCTACTTTGCTTCTCTTTGTTTTTGCATCTCTCCCTCTCTCTATTTGCGTCCCTCCCTCTCTCTCTGCTCTGTTCCTCTCTATCTTTCTATGTCTCTCTTCTGTCTCTCTCTCTACGTATCTCTCTCTCTCTCTCTCTCTCACACACACACACAATTAGCTCTTCTTTCAGGAATGTTATGAATATGAAGTATGTGAATTTATGAAGATCATAAGTTTATCATAATATATATATTATCTAACATGTCATTATTTATAATTTTATGATTTATATATCATTAATTAATTAAATATAAAATATAAATAAATAAAATTATAAAAAAGTATTAAACAATTCTTCAGAGAAATGTATATATAAATATTGAGTAAGGGACCAATAAATAAATCTTCAGAGATTTTTAAATAATTATTTCAAGGACCGCCTAGGTTGCACCTAGTTGTCGCCTAAGCCTTGCCTCGCCTTATGGAGGCTTATCGTCTTAAACTGCCTTACCGCCTTGACAACACTGAATATCAATATGTATTATGTAAGTTATTTGATCATTTGTTCAAGTCCCACTTTACCCAATTAATAATGCAATTAGTGTAGAACAGCATAATGATAAGATTCTTTGGGAAGGGCTATGGAATCAAGGTGTTGTAAATGACTCAAGTCTTATGAACGTCATTTATGAAATATTTGCAGTTACTGATAATGAATTTCCATATTAGGCTAAATCAATTTAGCAAATGCAGAAACCATAATTATCACAAGATTTTGGGCAAGGAACGGAAACATGTTACTTACACTGAAATCCACAAATACTAAACATATATGCTGTTTTTACAAATTTCAGTCATACCTCACAGCGATCATGCACCATCAAGATCGAAACCCAAATTAGAATGAAGCAACCAAAGCAAGAGAAGGGTCTGCCTGCATCACAATCAAACCACTTGTCAGGTACAAGTGGAATATGTATAGTCACCAGTCACCACAACAGTAATTAAAAATTCCTGTTTAAAAACTTTTAATCAATCAGAATAATGATAGTGATGAACAACAAAATTATCGAAACAATGACACAATGTTTCCTTCAGATTACACATTTAAATATTGAAGTCCCCAACATCATTATCAGATCAGAGAACACCATTCAAACACAAGGTATAATAAGAGGAGTAGAGTTCAGTCTAAATGGACCAAAAAAGCAATACAACCTTGTAAATCACACACAATATAAACAAAGTTCATACTACTAAAATAACCTTTCATGTTTTAGACAATTTAATCCAAGTACAAAAACTTCAACCTAGACACGTTGTTAAACTTAGGATCTCATCCTTGAGGAAAAGGTGGGACACCATTGCATGTTCATCAGAATGCTTACATGCCAGATGACATTCTCCATAAAGATGCAAGAAGTTCAAGCAGTATGGGAACTTGCAGGAAATCTACAAGAAAATGCCTCAAAATCACCACGTCTTCTACATTGCAAAGCAGAAGAAGACTTGAGGGCACATATTACCCCATTCTCACACAAGTAGAGGAGTATGAATGTAGACTAAAGAACTAAGCTGAAGTCATTTGATAGGTGCTTAGATGCACCCATAAGTGAAGTAAGCATTGTAGAGCCCTTGAACCTACAAGAGGGTCAACAACACAACTAGAAGCATCCCTGGGAAATCTATTACATCAACAGGAATTTAGCATAAAAACTTTGTGTTGAAGTCCAGAAACTTGAGTAGAATCATATTCTATAACAGAGCAAGGACTTAGATTGAAGTCTACATGGTTAAATGAATAAAACCCCGCACATGAGCGCATCAGTTTCCATAATAGAACTGCCTGAGAAAACCGTCCTCCACCCAAAAATGATATTTGCATTTTTCACGAAGTCAAGATCACGTAGTAATACTGGAGACACATCATGCTAAATCCATAACCACCTTTAACTAAAATCACTCACCCAACTTAATGTAACTATGCCTTTTCCAAACTACATGAGGTGGTTGGAAGTAAGAATCTGCTCATTCCATCCTAATTCTTACTGGCCATTCCGATCAGGCCATTCGTTTAATATAGATATTTTTTGTTCCGTTATTTTTTTTGGTAGGTTTTTTTTCCTTAATTCTGCAATTTGACTAAACAAAAGAATTAGCCCTAAAATTACACTGTTGTGTTTTATACATGAAATTTTGAATATCACTGCTATATCTTCCATTCTTCCTCAACAATAAAATCTATATCGAATAAAACTATACAGAAAAATCAAATTAAATTAAATAAGTGAAACCAAGTAGAATAACATCATAAATTTTTATTCTTCAATATATTACTTTTCTTAATTTGAAGTATTATATAAGAAGAAGAAGAAGAACATTCAATAGAAGTGAAGAGGTAAAATTTTCTGAGGTTGCTATTAGGCATGCTATGTGTTATAGAACGTTGGCCAATTAAAAAACACAAAGTGTATAGAAATGCAAATGCTAAGATGGATATGTAGTAAGACATTGAAAGAAGAAATTACAAATGAGCATATTCGAGAAATAATAAGACAATTAGAGATGAAATGAGAGAACCAATTAAAAGTGGCTTGGACACAGAACATAGGCCTTCAAATGCACCCTTTAGGAAGAGCGATCCAAAAAATAAAACTACATGGAAATAATAGAGGTCGAGGTAGGCCTAAACTAAATAAAAAATAGATTTATTTTCTGTAACAAATTTGCCATAGTTTAAGGAAGGTAATTTCTTTACTCTATAGTCAGCTCATTTAGTTGTTTGGTCTATTTAAGTGTTTTTCTGCCACAATGAATACAGCATTGTAGATTATATGTTCTAAATCTGTTTTAAGGTATCAAGGCAATTACCTGAACCTTGATTTTTCTGAAAAACAATTGCCAAAAAATGGGGTGGCTAGCGAAAAAAAAAAAAAAAAAAAAACATCGACCAAGGTTACTTTTGGTCCATCCTGGATGTTAATCAAAGACCAACCAATGGATATGAAACTGCAAATCACTGGTCTTAAATTCAATAGACAGAATGTTGTCCAATGGTTACACTTTGTGATGACCTTCATCGAAGGTGTAAAAGAAGATTATCTCACTGGTGATGCTAGGAAATCGGATGAGAAAGATCCAAATTTCAAACTTAGAGAGCAGATAACACTAGATAGAACAGTATGTTAGTCCATTGTATAAATACCATGAAAGCAAAATTAGAGAAAACTCATGTACATAACAACAAAGGAAATGTGGGATGCTGTGAATAAGAGCTATTATAACAGGGAGAACACCTCAGAAACTGAATATTCCAACACTTTGTTATGTCACTTCAGCAGCTGCATATTTTTGACGAAGTAGGTATGGCAATATGCGGAAAATTACAAGATGTACAAGCAGATATTGAAAGGAGATCATGTTTACAAGTTCTTCCTTCTCTTAAACTAAAATGATGTTTGTGGGTGACTACTGAGTACTAAGTCTCTACTATGTCTGCATGAAGTTCTCCAAAGTTAAAGAAAAATAAAGCTAGAAAAACATGTCAATGGAGAACTCCAACAATGATGTTTCTACTTTAGCTGCCAAGGACCACGATTCAACAGCTAAAAGGCTGACCTAGGTGTAACCATTGCAAAAAAACTTAGTACACCAAAGATACCTGCCACAAAATTCATGGAAAACTTGCAAACTTGACTTCTTGGAAGCCAAATGGACAGAGGGGCTTTCAACTCGCACAAGATAAACAGGGAATGGATTCTCCAACACAACAGCAACCTGCAGACTCTTCGATTTTGCTAAATAAGAAACAACTCAAACAACTCTATCGTCTTCTCACTCCAACATCAGCACCACCTAAGCAAAATTCCAATGTAAGACTATGCACCATGTCACACAATGTTAACCATTCAGCCTTAAGCTCTTCTGTTCATACCTTTGAACCATGGATCATTGATTCCATTGCTCTCTATCACATGATAGGTTTCTCTAACCATTTTTTCTCTCATATTTGGTGTTATATTACTGCTAAAAAAAGGACGTGGATGGGTTTTCAGCCATTATTGCTGGAATATGTTCAATACAGGTTTTAGAAATCTTGTTATTTGCTCTATGTTACATGCAATGTTGTCAAGGCAGAAAGCAAAAGTAAGCAGTAAGTGTGGACTCCATGAACGATGTGCTTGCAGGTATTAACAATGGAGCAGTGCATTCCAGTACTGTTGATGAGGCAAATATGCCTTTGAGCCCCATTGTACTAGACAATGTTGGATCATCGCAACCATTTCCACGAGTTTTTGCAAGGAAGTGGAGGGCCTCCCATGATGTTTAAATCAATATATTTGCACCATTGTTATGTCTTTAAACAATATTTGAGTTGTAGCGTACTTTTATATATATATATATATATACATATATCTCATTTCTCTTTATAAAGTATAATTCAATCTATCATGTCTCTTTATAAGTGTAATTCAATCTAGCATGTTTAAATCATGTCTCTTTATCATTCTTCTTTTAAGTTTCACTGTGCAGAGCTTGTATTATTGCTCATGCAATAGGAAAAGACCAATGGGTTCAACTAGGTCACAGCCACTCACCAATATGCTAGGTCTCGGCCATCCCCAGCCGAAACCACAATGTTGGGTCTCGGTGCACCTGGACTGAGACTCAAGTTTATAGTTTCAGCTCAGGTAGACCGAGACTTAGCCCTTGTTCTCGGCCCTGGGTGACTAAGAACCACTAGCAAGCCTCGATTCACCTGGGTCAAGACTATAGACTTGGGTCTCGGTCTAGGTGGACCGAGATCCAGCTTTCTATCTCGACCATGGGTGGCCAAGACTCATATACTGGGTCTCGGCCCTGGGTGGTCGAGACCCATATACTGGGTCTCGGCTCTGGGTGGCCGAGACGCAAATGCCTTAGATCAAAGAAGATCTTACTTTTTTCGTGACATGCTTTTAGAACAAGGCCTAAATTTCTCATTACATATAAACAAATTGAATAATCTATTATAAATATGTATACAAAAGTATTCAAGGATGATTAGTTGGTAACAAAAGAAGATTAATTTAGTAAACATTTATATCAAATGTTCAATCAAAGATGATCACATATAAATAACTTGAATTATACTGTATACAATATCCTGTACACATATTTTGTGGGAAATAATACAAAAAGATAGTAGTTGCTAGCACTCTATGGATTAATAAGACTTATGATATCTTCACTGTTTACATTTTCTTTTTCAAATACATCTAAAATCTAAAGTGGTTTGCCCTACCTTCTGCCTATAGATATCGCATTACGTGCCACTTTTTTAAAATTGATGGTATAAGTGAATTAGGCTTGAGCAAAACCTGCATAGAATGAACTAATTAGTCGCAAGCATAATTATTTACCAAATTAGAACAAGAGAAATGTATCAGGTGATTACCCTCACAAAGTGGTTCCCATTAACATAACCTATCCTGATTATATTTCTCATTTGATAAAGTAAGGCTTCGTTTCACAACGGAGGAATGTTATGCATTGGTCGCTAGATAATTGAACTAACACTACATTAAAAGTAATTGCCACCAATAAACTCATGTTGGGGAGTGTCATCCAATTTTCTAGTAGAGCCGGTGATTGGTCACAAGTTAGTGAGTCCTTCATTTGTTGCACCCTGGTTAAACCTACAAAAAGTGGCATATTGAGCTTCAAAACTATTAAGCTCGGCTAGTATCTCAATCCTCACTTGCTACCACCCATCTTCCTCAAGACCGAGGCCTGCTACAATGACGCAATACCCACAATTACCGTTAGCCTTGACATCAACCACATTAAGAATATGATCATGTCACGCAACATAAAATGCCTCAAGATAAATCGATGTCATCCTTGACCGAGTCCTATAAACCTTTTGTTTCAGAACTTTCTTTTTCGGCAAAGTATTGGATGAGGAGCTCGAACCAACAGATTAAACATGATCAAAATGGGAGGGTTCTCGCTTTGTATCCACTTTCTTTGGCCTTCCTTTTGTTTTTATTTTCTATTTAGGTGGAACAACAGAGGACATGGATGGAGAGACCATCTCTAAAAGTTGTTGCACAATCTTGTTTCCCCCATTTTCATCACTTTTGTCTATCTTATTCGCCACTTTTTCTAATAATGCCCAGTAATTAAAGTCTCGCAATCTTCTAGGGTCATCAAGGCTAAGTCTTTGCCAATAAACATGAATATCCTTTAATGGGATCGGCAAGTGGACCACTTCATACCTAGCTAGCTCATTAACACATGGAAGCCCGTTTGTTGTACGTAACACACAACCACAACACACTTGATCAATACCAATATTCTACACGCTGCAACTCAAGTCGAATCTTCTCCAATGCAGCCCTAAAGATAGATCCATGCAACAATGTGAAAATAGGAACTTTGTATTGAGTACAACGATACGTAAACTCTTCTCAAATGATGCTTTAAGATTCCTATGTTGTAGCTCAAGCATTGCATTGATTGCACTCCAAGAAGTCACAACATTCCCTTGTGAAGACCCGATGTACCTCTTTAATTTGGCGTGGGCACTCTCCACCCTATTTGTTGTAGTGTTATCAAAGTGCATCACCTTATTAGTCCAAGTCTTTGCAAACTTCTCTTTAAATTGATTCAACCACATACTTTTCACATCTGCAAGTACACTATCAAGCGCACTATATTCAGTCGCCCTAAGCTTGAGCTTTTCATTTACTCAGCCTCTGTACCTCTGTTCACTAATGTATTCCACTTCTGAAGAAATTCTTTGAAATTATCATCCTTGTGAAACATTTGTTTAGGATTAGCCAAAATATTTTTGTTGATGTGTAATGTACACAATAACTTTGTGCAATTGAGAAAGACATTGACAACTGCATTTATAAGGGCCAAATCTCTGTCAGTGACAATCACATTTGTCGGGACCCCTTCCTTATAGAGAAGGACGAACTGACCGGCACAGTTTTCTAACAAACCCTCTCTCATACAGAGCTCGCCAAAATGTTGTTAAGCCTCTTAAAACAACCGTACATCACGATCAGAGTAAGCATAATAAATGCGGAAGCAACTAGAACAGATAATTACAGTAGAATTTATTTTGAACAGAAGTTAACTATATATACAGTCTCCTAAATGTAGCATTAGCAAAAATGTCTAAGTCAAAATATCTACAATATTTTACTTACTTCCTATACATTATACTAACTCTCAAAATAGTAAATCGCGCAAGAAAACCTACCAAAGTAAACGTGGTGCACTCAATGCGATGACAACCTTCTTCCCCTTATCCGCAAAAGAAGAACCTGAAATGTTAGAGTAGTGAGCCAATTTTGTCCACAGCGGCTCAGTGACTAATGTAACCTAATATATAACTTAGAACAAAAATTCTAAAAAAACAATGTCATGTATGAATGCACAATAATAATAATGCGAATGAGTTTAATAGTCAATGAATGTTATTAAATCCACAATGCAGTTTTGCACCTTCCATTTTGAAAACGTTTTAATGCCGAAAATATATAAATCCACTAGAGCGAGTGAAACCCAACGGTTAGGCATATGCTCATATCATATCACAGGGAGCCAATTGATAGAACTGGCCCGACCGTACCCCCGAGTACGACAACCACTCGTTCTCAATGCTTTAGGGGAGCCCAAGTGATAGATCTGGCCCGACCGTACCCCCGGGTACAACAGCTACTTGTCGTCAATGCTCTACCACATCCAATTCCCTAACCCGCACTCGAACCTCGGTACTCGATGCACATTTTCATTTAAATCATATTTAAAGATTGCAAATGGATTTCAATATTTAAGAATATTTTAATTATGACAGAATGACAAGTTAAGTGATAAATTAGAAAACACTACTCATAAGGATGCTCAACTCCCGGTGCTCCTCTACTAACCGGTCGCGTCCCGCTGATATTTGATCCTGCCGATCAACTTAATTTCTTAATATCTACATTAAAGTTGGCTCAAATCTAACCTTATGGTCCTTGGTCAATCAAAGGATTGACTTGGTCAATTGTAGTCAACTCTAACTAAACCTAGCCCTCGCCAACCTGTCAAATTGACAAAGTTCACGTGATTAACAAGGTCAATTAAGCCTTTAATATTAACTCAAAATACTACAAATATGTATTGTTGACATGTGTCCCACCTTTGGTACACAATAACCAACCACTTTTATACATTTGGCAGTTCAATATATAAATATTATTTCTTATGTTACACATTTCCTTAATAAGTATTTCATAATGTAATACAATATTATATAATATTTTTTGCTATTTAACATTATTTTTATCCTATATACATTTTTCTCAATAGTCCGGGTGGCCTTCCACCAGCTCGCAGCCTCATCCTCAAGCATATGTATAGCAAAGAGTACTTGATTCTCCTCTGACAACTTCAACGTCTTAGTGTTCTTCAAAATGTTGCGAAGCCAATTCTCTGCTACCTCCAAACTCATACCCCCATGGAACTCATTGGTTCTCAAATGTAGAAACCTCTTCTGAAGGCGATGATGAGTAGCCTCATCTCCCTATCTCACTGGAGCTACTTCTGCGCGATCTGCAGCTCTCTCAGGTACAACTGGTATAGAAGGTGCTACTGGTTCAGCCCTCTATCGCTCAGCCTCAATCCTATCCAGTCTCTCGCAATAAGGTTGTCTAGGCCTGAGTTAGTGGGTAACTCGAGGGAGAGAGCAGGATTCTTCAGTTGGGGGTTGAGGGCCAATATTAGGTAGACGACAACGACATCTACTAAGACTACTCTTGAGACCATCTAGAAACAGGCGCTACAGTTCGAGACTGATGGGAGAGATGAGCGCCCGATGGTCCAGATAGTACAGGGTGCCACAGTAAAGCTACAACAGCAGTTATAGCCCCAGTCATTGACTCCGGGCAGTTATCATGGTGGAGCTCAAGCAGTTAGATACCTGAGGAAGAGGAAGTACTTGTGAGGACAATCTAGAGGGAGCAGAGTCAACTACCTCCCTTAGTCTCGATCGTTGTCACCCCAGTTCAGACATATCAATTGGTGGGACAACCACTGACTCAGTATGAGGCCCGAGGTAGAGGTCAAGGTAGAGGCAAAGATTCAGGACACAGAGGTTATGGGCCGACCCAAACATATCAGGTTGCGCAAGGACATCAGATTATATGTCATCAGTGTGATCAGCTAGGCCATAGACGATATGATTGCCCTATGCTTGTTCTAGCTTCTAGTGCACCCACCACTACTATTACTCGAGGGAGAGCACAGGCCATCACACAGCCTGATTCGGAGGCTATCACGAATCTGGTAGAAGGTATCGTTTCTATTTTAGATTCTACCTTACATGTGTTGATTGATGTTGGCTCCACCTTATCATTCATCGCGAGACATGTCGTATCTCTAGACATGTCATAGATAGATTGAAACCTAAACCTCTTAGGTTACCCACCTCACGCATGTTGAGTACTGCAACCGGGGAGCGCATTTACCCTAACCTATTTTTTGTGAGGGTTGCGTATTGAGGTTAGTGACTTGGAGACCATTGTTAACCTTCGGGTGTTAGAGTTCCTAGAGTTTGATGCTATACTAGGGATGGACTAGCTAGTTGCGAACCATGCGCACGTCGATTGTTTTGCCAAAAGAGTCATATTTCAGATACCAGAACAACCTATTATCATCTTTTAGGGTAGTGCCTCCAATAGAATGAGAACCCAAGGCAGAATGAGATCGATACGCTAGCCAGTCTAACCACCATAGATGAGAGACCTTCACGGGCGAGTATAGATAAGATTCTTACTGTTAGAGACTTTTCTAATGTGTTTTCTGAGGATTTACCCAGCTTGCCTCTTAAGCGGAAAATCAATTTCATTATTGAGGTTATTCAAAGGACAGCCCATTTCGATCCCTCCTTATCGAATGACGCCTAAGGAATTACAGGAATTGAAGGTCCAGTTAAAGTAATTGATGAATAAGGGTTTTATTACCCCTAATGTGTCACCTTAGGGTGCTCCAGTATTGTTCGTGAGGAAAAAAGATAAGAGCCTCCGTTTGTGTATCGACTATCGACAGTTGAATAATGTGACAGTAAAGAACAAGTACCCTCTTCCTCGCGTTGATGACTTGTTTGACCAGCTTAGAGGCGTCACTGTGTTTTTAAAGATAGATATAATATCTGAGTACCATCAGCTAACGGTCAGGGAAGAGAATATACAGAAGACGGCCTTTCAAACTCGTTATGGGCACTATGAGTTCTTAGTCATGTCGTTTGGCGTAACAAATGCCCCTGCGATGTTTATGGACTTGATGCAAAGAACGTTTCGTCCCTATCTCGACTCCTTTGTCATTATCTTTATTGATAACATTCTCATTTACTCAAAGACTAGGGAGGAACACGACGAGCATTTGAAGATCGCACTGCAGATTGGAGATGGATGAAATTTCTTAAGGATTACGACTTTATCATTGAGTACCATCCTGGGAAAGCCAACATAGTGGCTGATGCGTCGAGCAGAGTACGGGTTGAAACAGCTTGTGTGGCTAGATATATATCTTAGGAGCGGAGGATGATTGATTATGTGACAATCATGAGTATCCACGAGACTTCAACTAAGACTAGAGTCAATGCACAGATGAGAGCTCAGCCAGTGTTGCTTGCTAAGATCATAGAAGTACAACCTCATGACGTTGATTATGTGATGTACCGAGAGTGGGCATACGACACTTCTCATGTGGAGTGGTCGATTGACAGTGATGGTGCACTGAGGTTCAGGGGACGATTGTGCGTACCAAATGACCCTCGCCTGAGATAGGGAGTACTAGCAGAGCTACACCGCTCGAGGTATACCGTTCATCTAGGCACCAATAAGATGTATCATGATGGTTGACATACTTATTGGTGGCCAGGGATAAAGCGAGATATTGCAACCTTTGCGCAGAGATGTGACACATGCCAACAAATTAAGGTTGAGTACCAGAAACTCGGTGGTTTACTACAGCCCTTGGCTATTCCTGAGTGGAAGTGAGAGCACATTACTATGGATTTTGAGATGGGATTACCCCAGACTCAGTAGATTCACGATACTATTTAGGTTATTGTTGACAAACTGACTAAGTCCGCTCATTTCCTCCCGATTCATAACAGAGATTCAATTGAGAGGCTGAGTCGATTATATATCCGAGAAATTGCGAGATTACATGGGGTCCCAGTGTCCATTGTGTTTGATAGAGATGCTCGGTTTATGTCTCATTTTTGGTAGAGCTTGCAGAGACAGTTGGGGACTAGGGTAAACTTGAGCATAACCTTCCATCCACAGACTGATGGTCAGTCAAAGAGAGTAATCTAGACTCTAGAGGATATGCTCCGTGCATGCGTCCTTGATTTTGGTGGTAGCTGGGAGGATCATTTAGCATTGTGCGAGTTTTCATATAATAACAGCTACCAGGCAAGTATCGACATGGCACCACTTGAGACATTATATGGTCGACCTTGCCGATCGCCAACCTGTTGGGCCAAGGTTGGTGACATAGCAGTTTTGGGCTCTATTTTTGTACAGGAGCAGACTGAGAAAATCCAACAGATTTGTTAGAACATGAAGGCAGCTCAAGATCGACAGAAGAGTTATGCGGATAACCAAAGAAAGATCCTTGAGTTCGATGTTGGTGATCATGCGTTGCTTTGAATTTTCTCGCGGAAGGGGCAAACTTGTTTTGGTATTTCAGGTAAACTCACTCCAAGATACAATAGGCTTTTCAAGATCCTCGAGAGGATAGGTCCCGTTAGGGGTGTATACGGGTTGGGTCGGGTCGGGTTTCAACATCAAAAACCGCCTGACCCGACTTGGTTGGGTGACATTATTTTCCACCTGACCCGACCCGACCTAGTGTATGAAAGGGGTCCAACCCAACCGACCCGAGGTCGGGTCGGGTCGATCAGGTTAGAGAAGCTGCGCTCAAGAGAAGACGAGAAGACAAGAAGACAAGAAGCTGCGATCTGAAGAAGCTACAATCTGAAGTGTTGATGGCTGCGATTTGGAAGGGAGAGCCAGAGAGGAGAAGATGCGATCTGGAGAAAACGAAAGAAACGAAGAGGAAGGAGCTAAGGGTTGCGCGAGAAGATGAACGAAACAAAGACGAAAGAAACAGATCAAAGAACTAGAGTTGCGATTTTTTGAGAAGAAGATGCATTGCGATTTTTGGAGAAGACGAAGTGCTACCGATCTGGGATTTGGAAGGCCAGTTAATAGCTACGAATCTGCCATTTTTTGAGAAGACGAAGTGTTGCTGCTGCGATTTTTGGAGAAGATGAAGCACTGCGATTTTTGGAGAAGGGCTGCGAATCTCGCAATTAGGTGGAGAAGTCAATGGAACTGAGCAAAAAAAAAAAAAAAAAAAAACTGGTTTCATCCGGTTTCATTTGGAGAAGACGAAGATCTTTCAGATCTGGTTTCATCTACCGTCTAGGGCATATTGCAAGTCGGCTTGGGTTCGACCCGGCCTTTTTTTGGCCAACCCGACCCGACCCGATGAGGGTTATTGACCTGCCCGACCTGACATCTTTCTTGTGTAAACCCGACCCGAAATGGTCGGGTTTGATCGGGTCGGGTCGGGTTGGTCGGGTGGCTTACACCCCTAGGTCCCGTGGCTTACCAGTTGGCATCGCCGCCTCAGCTAGTGGGAGTACATAATGTATTTCATGTGTCGATGTTGAGGAAGTACTACCCCGATCCCTCGCACATGATTGATTAGAGACATTTTGAGTTGCGAGAGGATTGTTCATACGATGAGGCTCCCGTAGCTATCATTGATCGGGATGTGAAGAAATTGCGCAACAAAAAGAGACCGCCGAGCAGGACACCTGGGAACGAGAAGGCTACGTGACAAGTCATTTCCCTGATATTATGAGATTCATTTCTTGATATTTTATTATTGTAGTAAATTTCGATAACGAAATTTATTCTAAGAAAGGGAGACTATAATGACTCGTATTTTGGACATTGAGTCGACGAGTTCGATATGTATTTTCATGTATCAATTAGTGAATTATAAATGAAAATACGTGATTTTACGGGTATTGCATAATTTAACATGTAAATTAAATGAAAATACATGATTTTAAAAAATAAAATTAATTAATGTGAGAATTAAAATAAAATAAAAATAATATGATGAGATAAATTAATACAGTGCATTAATTTTTGTATACATACATACATTATATATATATATATATGTGTGTGTGTGTGTGTGTGTGTGTGTGTGTGTGTGTATGTATGTATGTATGTATGTATAGGTACATATATATGTAAAAATAAAAAAACATACATGATGATCAATATATATATATATATATATATATTGGATAAAGCATGTTGATTAGATAATAAAATTAAATATATATATGTGTGTGTGTGTGTGTAAAGATATAAATGAATGAAATGAAAGAAAGAAATTAATTAGAAAAATAGATGATTATCATAATGAGTTGGATAATCAAAAGAAAACAATAATAATAATAATATCTAAGAATAATAAGAAATAAGGGTGATGATTTGGATCAAGATAATGCAAGAAAAATAACTGCATAATAATAAGGGATAATCCAATGACTTAGATGGATAAATAAAGCCACTATTTTTGACTTTTTTAGCAATGGGACCCACTCCAAAATTTGCCTATATAAACTATACTCTCATAGCTCATTCTTGATTCATTCTCTCATTTTGTTCTCACACAATTCATCCGAGAAAGAAGAAAAAAAAAAGAGAAAGAAGAGAGAAAAAGAAAAAGAAAAGAAGAAAGAAAAAAAAAGAAAAAAAAAAAAGAAAAAGAAGAAAAAAAAAAGAAAAGAAAAAAGAAAGAAAAAAGGAAAAGAGAAGTCAAGCACCTTTGGAATTTCGATACTTTAGGTAATCTACTTTTACCTCTTTTCAATTCCAAATTATTATAGAAATTGTGAATTTTAGTTTTATAGTATAGTTTCAATCAATGCATTAGTTTAATGCGCGACCCAAAACTAGGATGTATTTTTTCTAGGAATGAAACCACACAATATATATATCATTATATTCAGATTTACGAATAAAATACATATATGTATATTATTTGTACCATCGTGGACCCTAAGAAATTATATGATAATTGGAAGTTGACACATAAGGGGTATACTCATTAATACCGAAATTTTAGCTGGCGAATACTAAAATGTCCAAAATGAAATTCTGAGCTCAATGACACTAAAATTAAGATTTTTAGAAGTCAATTGATATATTAAATTCAGAATTGAAAAGAGGTAAAAATAAATTACCTAAAGTGTCGGATTTTCAAAGATATGCGACTTCTCTTTTCCTCTTTTCTTCCTTTTTTCTTTTCTTTTTTTTTCCTCCTTTTTCTTTTCTTTCTTCTTTTCTTTTCCTTTTTCTCTCTTCTTTCTCTCCATTTTTTTTCTTCTTTCTCGGATGAATTGTGTAAGAATGAAATGAAAGAATGAATGACGAATGAGCAATGAGAGCATGGTTTATATAGGCAAATTTTAGAGTGGGTCCCATTGCTAAAAAAGTCAAAAATAGTGGCTTCATTTTTCTTGCACTATCTTGATCCAAATCATCACACCCTTATATCTTATTATTCTTAAATATCATTATTATTATTTTCTTTTGATTATCCAACTCATTATGATAATAATCTATGTTCTAATTAATTCATTTCTTTCATTTCATTCATTTATATTTTTACACATATATTTATATAGATTTAATTTCATTATCTAATCAACATGCTTTATCCAATATATATATATATATATATTGATCATCATATATATCTTTTTATTTTTACATATATATATGTGCCTATACATATATACATACACATATATGTATATATGTGTATGTATGCAAGAATTAATGTATTGTATTAATTTATCTCATCATATTATTTTATTTTATTTTAATTTTCACATTAATTAATTTTATTTTCTAAAATCACATATTTTTATTTAATTCACACATTAAATTATACAATACCCGTAAAATCATATATTTTCATTTATAATTCACTAATTGATACATGAACATACGTGTTGAACTCGTCGACTCAATATCCAAAAATACGAGTCATTACAACATTAAGCCCAAAAAATCCATCAATCAACTCTTTCAACCTCTCTAGACACCAAGTGAAATTGTCCTCTTCTTCAGCAAACATGTACCCAAATGTGCAAATGTTATCTCTGTAGATGTCATACCAACAATCTGTAAAACTGGATATTTGTACCTATTTGGCTTGTAGGTACAATTAATTAACAACACTTCAGAAAATGGTCTCAAAAAATAAACTGAACAAGGATGAGCTCAAAATATATCTTTCACTACATGACTTTCAGCTTCACACCTATTACATTCAATGTATTGTGATTTATCCAACAAGTGCAACAGTTGTTGCATTTGTGTCCTACTCCTAGCTTCTATCATCCTTTACTTTTATCTTGCATTGTAGATAGTTCTCAAAGTGGATAAATTCATCATATTTCTTTCCTTTAAAGTCATTAAAATTTCTCTTAGTCGTGCATTGCCCTTTGTTATTTGCAACATGACATTAATCTTATCACTGTTCAACCTACCAGCATATGAGTGACTTTCAAAGTATTTTGCTGATGGATGATTGTGAGTACCACATACTACAGTTAAGATCCATATACCATCATTTGGGTTCTTTCCATTCAACAAAAGGGGACAACTACACTTCTTCGTCCCTGTCTCTGATCTTTGTTTCACTTTTTTCTCACCTTCAATACATTGCCTTTTTGGTGCTTTCTTGTACAACCCATATCTTTCACAATCAAGATCTACCCTTGCTCTTCTACCATTTCCTCCAGCATTAGAGTTCTTGATGGTTACAACAAATCAATTGATCTTACCCTAATTTTGTGCTCATGAGATCATTTCTTCCCTTGTCATAAATGACCTCGCCAGTGTAAACTGCTTTGTATAATCAATAATTATATCGGTGTGTTCTTCTTCAATCTAAAATTATCAAAATAAATATTAATTAGTCAAGGGAACAGAAAAAAAAAACAGGAATCGAATGCAACAGAGACAGTCTCAGCCAGACAGGGTCGAGACTCACAGTGTGAGTCTCAGTAGACAATTTCGAGACTCACACATAAGACTCGGCATGAGTGACCGAGACTCTCCACATGAGTCCCAGCCATGTAGGGCCGAGATAGAGCACGAAAAATGTTTTTCAAAAACACCAATTTTAACTAAACAGAGTTTGAAATGTACCTTATTGCCACCTATATTGCTTGTAGAATCCGTTTCTTGGTCCATTTCTTCAAAAAATCAAGTAAATTTTAATCTAAATGAGAGACCTAACTTGAAGGAGAGAATGAATGGAAATGATATTAGTTTCTTGCATTTTTTTCATCATTACATTCTTAAAACGGATTACAGAATGTAAACTACTCTCAAACCTTATAGAAAAGTAGTCAAAATGCTCGTCGGAAGGCTCGCCAGAATGTGAATAGTTGCATGCCAGTACGGTTAATGGAGTTGGTTGTGGGACCATTAGTGGGGTAGGGTGGGGTGAATGAGGGTATTTGGGGATAAGTGGCGTGTTTAATGAAGGATAATATTGTAATTTTACAGAGGGGTAAAATAGGATTTGAATGGTGGGGTAAAGTTAGCCACTTATGGTATGATTTTAGCGGCACTCTTATGAAAAGGTCCCTCACTCGATATATACGTGTGTGTGTGTGTGTATCAAAATAAATAATATATTATTTGATTTTTATTACTTTAGCTTCTATAATTTTTTTAAACCCTCAAAAAAAAAAATTACAAACACCCCTCATAGTGCCTAGGATACCTCCTAGTTGCTCAAGGGCTAGGCATCATCTAGGTCTAGGCAACATCTTGACAATATTGGTCACATGTTTCAACTTCAAAATCCAATCAGTTGTCTATTACTGAACTCGCTCGTGAGGACAATTATCAGGCTAATTTACATCCTTCCATGTGTCTATTTTAGGACTTATCATCAAGGAGGATAATGGGTGATGCTAACGTTTGTGTGGGACTTTATTCTCGAGTCTACACAAATTTTAAGAGTCAATAAGTACTTGAATCTGGAGTGTAATCTATTTAGGTTTCTTGTGATGTAGAAATAATGTTGTGGCACATAGACTTGGCCACCCAATTTTTCATCTTTTAGGTTTTTAATATAGGCTCTCTTCACAAATAGAAGCTATATCCCATTTGTTTGAAACACTTTGTCAATTTGCTAAGCATACTCAGGTACCTTTTTCACCAAAGCCATATGAACCTTCTATGCCCTTTGCTTTAATTAATATTGATATGTTTAGTCCATCTAAATTGAAAACTGTGCTTTGTAACTTTTATTGATGACCATACATTTATTTGCTTAAAGAGAAACCTAAAATGAGCCAAATTTTCCAAAACTTCTACAATATGGTTCAAACTCCATTTCAAAGAAAAGATTCAGCTATAAGAAGCTAAGAACTGATAATGAATATGAATACTTTCAATCTATTTTGGGTAATTATTTTGATCTACAGGAATTGTTCACCTAAGACCTCGTGTTGACACACTGCAACAAAATAGAGTCTCAAAGAGAGAAAATGCATTAGGTAGAAGTGTCTCATCTCTTATGTTCACTATGAACGTGCACAAATATTTGCGTAGTTATGCCATTCTAACCACTGCCTTTCTCATAGATAGATTGCCCAGCTGCATATTGAAATTTAAATTTAAATCCCTTTATCTAGTCTTACAACCCAAATTCTGCACATTGGTATTCTCACTAATAACCTTCCTCTCAACACCTTTGGTTGCATCGCATCTGTTCATGTTCCTTCCCAACGCCATTCCAAACTTGATCCCTAAGCCATAAAGACAACATTTCTTGGATATTTCCCAAAACAAAAAGCAGATACCGCTGCTTTTGTCCCAAAACCAAAAAGCTTTTACTTAACCAAGATGTTACCTTCTTTGAATAGATACCATATTATTCCCACACTTTGCTTCAAGGGAGAATAGTGACAAAGAAACTTATTTTTGGGAATTGAACACCGCAATAGAAAGAACTCTGTTGCCAATGTCATTACCATTACCATTCCCTTTAGAGTTCCATCGCCAGTCATAATCAAGATTTCAACCCTTGACCCAACAAAAGTTCAGTCAGACACTTCACCATTATAACCAGCATTTTGACCTACCATTTAAATAGGACGGGTTACTTCTATTCCAGATTGCAAGAGCTGCAGGTTTACTCTTGGAGGAAAGGTTCTTAAAAATAATAAATAAACCTCTCACAGGCACCACAGACTGCCCTCAATCTGAACCTATGAATCTATGATAGGTATCTGCTCCATCATCCTTAGACACTCCAAAATTGTTCTTGATAGGCTAGATGAACCCATTGCCATTAGAAAATGTGTCAGCTCATGCACAAAACATCCAATTTCAAAATTTGTGTCATATGATAATTTATCTACTTCATTTTGTGCCT
>JAJIYU010004955.1:0-23270 GCA_030144865.1 Tinospora cordifolia
ATATATATATATATGTGTGTGTGTGTGTGTGTGTGAATATATGAAATAAAGAAATGAAGGCAAAAATAGGGAAATAAGGAATAAAATGTCAAATAAATATAATATTAAATAATTAAAAAGGGAAAAACTAGCAAAATAAATGATTTGGGCAATATAACCAAGTTTTTGTCAATTAGAAAGTGTATAATTGCTAAAATTCGGATTATAGAAGCTTTAGAAAGTGATTTGGTAATTAGAAACTACATCCAACGGTCCAAACTTGATATGTCCAATCCAACGAATGACATCAAAGCCTTAAACAATATCCAGGAGCACCGAATCAAGAAGATCTGACGGTCTGCAATCACCAAGATCGATCCAACGGTTCAGATCGAGGCGCACGACATTAATCGCGAACGAGATCCGAAAACGAGATTCGAGGACGATCTGCACAATCCAACGGTTCACAACACGGGCGCAAGATCGTGATCGCGAACGTGTGCAGTGTTCGAGGATGATCAACGGCCTACGGTGAACTCGTTGATTTTGATTGTGATTCAGTACTACGCTCGAGGATGATCAATGACCTAGAAAAGCGCGTTCCATCAATTGCGAACCGAGTACAGCGATCGAGGTTGATCGGATGTCCGAGATCTCACCCGCCTAATCTCAATTGTAAACCCAGTGCTGTGATCGAGGAGATCCAATGGCCGATCTTCCACCCGCCCGATCTTGATCATGAACGCAATCTCGAGGACGATCCAACGGCTGATATCCTATGCTCCGATTTATTAAACGAAAATCCGAAAAAAAAAATAAAAGAAAAAATCCTAAAAATTTCCAAAAAACTTCTATAAACTTGGTTTTCCAATTCCAAGCCAACTTGCTATTTTCCTATGCTTGGGGGGCACGAAAATTTGAATTTTTGCAAGTTTCCCACCAAAAAACTTACCATTTTACACTAGTTTGAACTCTATATAAACCCCCCTTGCTCACAAATCAAATCATCCCAAGCAACAAGAGTTGAGTTTTCATCTTGTGCTTCAAGCCATCTTCTTGGCACCCCTTCTCACTTTTCTTTTCTCTCTTGAGTGTGAGAAGTTCTTGGTTTGGGGATTCTTCTTAGGTGATTGTCTTGGTGTTTGAGCATTGTGAACTACTGCTTCAACTTTGGGGAAAACTACATATCAAGGTGGAAGTGATTTCTTAAACACCCATTTTTCTTATTCAAAGTTCTAGCATGTTCATTGTATGTATGGTTTTAAAATCAAAAGATTTTCAGTTCTAGCATTCAAAAATATTTTTCGATTTTAGATTTGATTCATATTTGAATTTATGCATACATATTGATCATGCCATGCCTAGTATCATGTTTAGGTTTTATTTCAATATGTGATGCATGATTTTGAGTGTTCCATGATAGAATTTTCAGTTTGATTATATGCTGAATCTATTTATTTTAGTCTCATGCTCTGAAATTTATTTTATGATTCTAGAATATGTGATTTAACAAAGATGATGGTGATAATAACCACGTACCAGCATAGCACACATGTGGAGTGCTATGGGTGTTCTTTTCATGTGGTATGCCCATATGGTTTTTACCTTAGTGCTTGGTTGGTGGGTAAGCTCCCTTGAAGTCCAAAAGTCCAATGGAATTGACTATTTGATGCCACATTTCACTCTAAGGAGGCACTTAGTAAAGAACATCAAGGGCTTCAAAAACCCTTTTGGTCTAAACTACAACTTTAAACAATTGGTTGTTTGAAACGCCTAATGTATGCAAGTGTTTGAATTATGGATGTGCTATTGTTTTGAGTTTGAAAAATGGTTGTTTAATTGAGATCCACTGAGCTTTGTGCTCACCCCTTCATTTTATTTTTCAGGAATTTGATATCATGAAAATCATGGGATTTTGGATAGCTTTTTAGCAAGTTTCTATTTTCTTAAAGTTTCTTTTTAATATAAGGGCATGTTGCCCAATTTTGAAATAAGACTTCCGCTGAAAATTGGTTTTAATTTTGAGTTTATGAATCTCTTTTGGTAAACAATGGTAATGGTTTATTCTTGAATTAGAAAGCTAAGTACTTTCTTCTTTTATTAATAAAGAAGTTGAATTTTTCTTCATCTTTAATTGCCTTGATTTTATTATATGTGAATTTGTACTATTGAATTTACTCTAAGGCAAGTGGTATTGAAAAATAGAAATTCAAGTGTGTGTCGCTTGTAAAGTAACACCGGCCCGACTCGGCAATTGGTTAAGTCCACCGTCAAAATAATGGTGGTTGTCCAAAACTCAAAGAACATGGGGGTTGGGGTGTTACAAAAACTTTCTGTTCTTGGCCCAACAACTATGTCCAGGCTCTGATACCACGCTTGTAACACCCCAACTCCTATATCTTTAAGCATTGGACATAACCACTATTCTCTTGACAGTGGACTTAACCAACTGGTGGGTCGGGCCGATGTTACTTTACAAGTGACACACATTTGTTCTTTTCTTTTCTAATATCTCCTGCCTTTATATAAAAATTCAAGAATACAAAATTTTCACTTTTATAAAATCAAGGCAATTTAAAAGAGATAAAGAAATTTAAACTATTTTATTTATAATAGAAAAATTGAAAGTACAAAACTTTTCAAAAAACTAATTATTATAGCAAAAAACTTCAAAATGCTTTTTAGTAGAAAAGATTTAAACTTTGGGCAACATGCCCTTAAAAATTCTAAAAAATAATAAGGTATACTCTTTCTAAGAATTATCCATGTTCAACTGCTTCATAAGTTTCACGTTCCTAAAAAAATAAGAAAGGAAAGAGTGAACACATAGCCCAGTGGATCCTTTTAAAACATCCATCTTTCATATTCAAACTCGTAACACAATCATAATTCAAACACTTGAAATCATTAGGCGTTTCAAACAACAATTTGTTCAAGTCGAGTCTTAGACCAAAAGGGCCTTTAATCCCTTGATGTTTTTAACTAACTAAACGAGGCTCACTCGGCATCAACTCATTCATGGCACGTGTTGGCATCAACCCGTTACACATGGTGACTCACAAGGTACTATGGCATACGACCCTCAAGTACTTAGGTCTGAAAACCATATGACTTAACTCATATGAAACGAATATCCATAGCGTCGCCTTGACCATTATGATGGTATGTGGTTATTATCACCATCGTCTCAACTTAACTCTAATATCATGATCTCATAAAATAAATTTTAGAATATGTAATCAAACTAAAATTCAGAATATACACAATCAATTCATGAAACACTCATAAAACATGCATCATACTTTAATTTAAAAGCCTAAGCATGATACTAACATGGCATGGGTGATATGATTGCTTAAACATGAATCAAAACTGAAAACTAAAATAAACTTTTAAAATTCTGAAACTGAAATTGAAAATTTTTGATTTCAGTGAAAAACACACAAACAATGAGTATGCCATAAATTTAATTAAGAACAGAAGGGTGCTCTAGAAATCACTTTCACCTTGTGACGTTTTCTTCAGAAATTTCTACAGCAATTCCCCACGTACTAGTGCCAACGAAGATCACCCAAATTAATTTCCCAACCCGAGAGAAAAACTTCTAACACACAAGAGAGAGGAAAGAAAGATGGGAAGAGATGCCAAGAAGAGGGCTTAGAAATATTAAGAGAAAATTTCAACTCTTATTTTTGGAATGAGGGAAGTGAGAGCCTAGGGGGGTTTATATAGATTTTCAAAAGGAAAAAATAGAAATTTTTGAGTTTTTTTTGGAGTAAAACACCTAAATTCTCTAGAATTTCATATTTCCTAATTATAAGAGGAAAATAAATATTTTTGGATTTTTTAGAATTTTAAAAAATAATTTTTGGTATTTATCTCAATTTTTCGATAATTTTTGATGAATTTTTCATCGATTTTTTGCATTTTTTCGTATTTTACAAATCGGCTAATATCTCAGCGCATCGAATCGTCCTCGAGACACGCACACAGATCAGATTGGAGGGTCGAGATTGGGGCGCGCGGAGTTGCACTATGCAACTTCGCAATCGAGATTTTGCGGCTTTGATCGCGGCCGTCTGATCGTCCTTGATCATCTCTATCTGTTCGATCTTCGTTATCTTGTGCGCTTGGGCATTGGGGCAAATCATTTTGTGGTCGTCGGATGGCAATGTCAGATTCAGATCGGCGGTTTGCAGCCGTTGGATGCGTTTTGAGTTATATTCATTTGATTTTCAGCCAAATTTCATGTTTTATTTTCGGATTTTTGTCAAATCTTAATCCAAAATGACTTTCTTATCTTGTTTTCATAAAAAATTGCACATATCCTTGTATTTTTTGGCTATGATATCCCATAATGTACATTATATTCATATATTTTCTTCCAAAAATCCATTAAATTGATTTTATTCCTTATTTGACTAAACTAGGACTTATCAAATTTTTCATCCGTCAATTCCATATAATTCTCTAAATAAAATTTCAAATTTCATACGAATTTTCGAGATGTTACAACCAAATAATACAAACATATCAAACACTTTTAGGGATTAAATCGATTCAAACAACATATTGTTTTTGTCGTAATTTAGATCAAACGAAAATAACCTCTGTGTTCCAGATCTTGGGAGAGAGATCAATTCTGAAACTCAAACCCATCTCTAGTGGTTTCATTCCTGAAACCCGTTCCATTCTGATGTCAGTATTGACAGCCAGTTCCAATTCTACATGGAACACAGAAAGTCCCTCTTTCCGATACGTGGTTGAAATCTTATTTAATATTATTTTTGTGTATAGGAGCAATAATAAATAATTATTACAACGGTAATAACATTCACATTCATGAAAACATTGACTTTCAATTTCTGATGTAGAAGATCGTGCAAGACGCAACTATAGAGCATACTCTCTTGGTCATCAACAACATAATAATGCATGATAAATAATAACTCCAACAGTATAACATTCATATTGACTTTTAATTTCTGATGTAGAAGATCGTATAAAACGCAACTACAGAACATAATCTCTTGGTCATAAGCAGTATAATAATTGAAAAGCATTAATAAAAATGACAAGAATAAATTTAAACTAATAAAGCAAGCAAACATTATTTAAATCAAAATAATAAATTAAAAGAAAGGAAAGTAATTCACCTCAAGATCGCTTCCTAATTTGTGTAGCACTTTGTTGCTACTACTTCACAAACTATTTAGAATAGCTCAAGAAAAGAAGAACAAGGATTAAGGTTTCCAAGAAGGAGGCAAAGAGAGAGCAAGAGGAATTTCGATTCTTGCTTTGGGATGAATGAAATGGGTAGAGTAAGGAGATTTATATAGAGTCATTTTTCAACTAGTTTTGTCTATTTTTCCGATGTGGGACTATCATTTTCTATATTTGAAATGGGTAGAGTAGGGAGTTTATATAGAGTCATTTTTCAACTAGTTTTGTTTATTTTTCCAATGTGGTACTATCATTTTCTATATATGCATATCTTAATATCATACATGTATTCTAACTAATATATGGATATCTTAATATCATACTAAATAAAATATTATATTCATGAATGCATTTCCTTTACACATACACTCTTCTATATAATATTTGCATATCTTAATATCGTACTAACTAAAATATTATATTCATGAATGCATTTCCTTTACACATGTACTTTTCTATATATATTAATATCATACGAAATAAAATATTATTTTTATGAATGCATCTAATTAATACTTTATACACATACTTTTCTATATTAATATCATACTAAGTATATTATTCAAAATATTGTTTTCTTATTTAAATAGAGAAGAGTATATTTACCCAATATTTCTATATGTCTAATATTAATTTATGGATATCCCTATATACTTTTATGCCAATTAATTAATTGCATATCAATGACAAATATATATATACGGATATGCACCAATAAAGTGTCACGTACTTAGGTATTAATTAATATATATGCATGTGTTTATACCAATTAATAAATTAAATGACATATGCATACATATATATACAGAAAATAGTCGGGGTATTACATTCTACCCCCGTTAAAAAGGGATTTCGTCTTGAAATCTATAGATAGATTACTTGAGCGTCTACTTATGGATTGTTTCTAATGAAATGTTTTGGGTACTTATTCTGTACTTCATTTTTCAATTCCCAAGTAGCCTCGTCTATTCCATGGTGTTTCTAGAGAACTTTGACTAAGGGGATATCTTTTGTTCTCAGGTTTTGTACCTTGCAGTCTAAAATCCTAACCACCACTTCTTCATATGAAGCATTATTTTGGATGTCTGCTTCTTCCCATCGAATTAGGTGGGAGGGATCTGGTTCGTATTTCCGTAGCATTGATACGTGAAATACATTGTGGATTGAGGACATTCGATTTGGAAGGTCTAACTCGTATGCACATTCGCCAACTTTCCTGAGTATTTCAAAGGGTCTAATGAATCGTGGTGTTAGTTTTCCTTTGATCCCAAATCGTTTGATCCCCTTCAGAGGACTAATTCTTAGGAACACTTTATCACTTACGTGGAGAGGTTTTTTGCTCCTGTCAGCTTAGTTGTTCTGTCTACTTTGCACAGTTGTCAGACGTTTTTGGATTTGTTTCACCTGATTGGTCATATTCTGCACGAGATCTAGCCTAGTAAGAACGTGGTCCTCAAGTTTAGCCCAACAGGTTGGTGATATGCAAGGCCTTCCATAGAGGGCTTTGTATGGAGCCATCCTTATACTTGCCTGGTAACTATTGTTATAGGCAAATTTCGCCAAGTGTAGGCACTTACTCCAATTCCCTTTGAAGTAAAGGATGCAACACCTCAATATGTCTTCCAGTGTCTAAATAATTCTTTTTGATTGGTCGTCTGTCTAGGGGTGGAAAGTCGTACTCATGGTGAGTGTAGGGCCTAGTTCCTTTTGTAGACTTTTCCAAAATTGTGAGGTAAAACGAGTGTCTCAGTCTGACACTATTGTCTTAGGTACCCCATGAAGGCATACAATTTCTTTCACATAGAGTTCGCCTAGTTTACTGACTTGGTCTATGGATTTAATGGGCAAGAAGTGTGCCACTTTAGTGAGGCAATCCACAATTACCCAAACAATATCTTCCCCTTTCTAATTTCTAGGTAATTCGCTACGAAGTCCATGGTAATGTTGTCCCACTTTCATTCTGGGATCGAGAGTGGTTGTAACAATCCAGAGGGCTTCCGGTGTTCTGCCTTTACTTGCTGACGGGTTAGACACTTAGAGACATACTTGGCTACATTTTTCTTCATACCTCTCCACTAGTAGGTTTTTCAGAGATTTTGATACATCTTATCTCCTCCTGGATGCATCGTGTATTTTGTTTGATGGGCTTCATTTATAATGGTTTGCCTACTCGGTCCATATTATGGTACACAAATTCTTTCTACGAGTCTTAAGGCACCATCGACATCTATTCTAAAGTTGGTATGCTTTCCTTGTTGAATTCCTTCAATAAACATTTTGATCCATTTGTCTTGCCTCTGATCTTCTCTGATCTAATGGAGAAGATCTGGTTGACAAGTCATGTTGTATAGATAAGCTCGTTCTTCATTCAATGTGACACCATCCAAAAATCTTTGATCAATTGGTACATTTGACCTTTTCCTCCTCTTGTTTGCTGAATTTCCTACTGAGGGCGTGTGCTACTACATTGGCTTTTCTTGGATGGTAATAGAGTTGAAAATCGTAGTCTTTAAGGATTTCCATCCATCGACGCTACCTGAAGTTTAATTCTTAATGGGTATAGATGTATTTCAGATTTTTGTGATATTAAAATAGGTCAAACCTCTCACCATACAGGTAATGCCACCATATCTTCAAGGCAAACACTATAGCTGCTAGTTCTAGGTCATGTGTTTGGTAGTTTCGTTCATGGATCTTTAGTTCTCACGAGGTACAGGCAACAACCTTTCCTTCTTGCATTAAAACCACACACAATCCGTTTTGTGAAGCATTAGTGTATAGAACATACGTGATGCCATGAGTTAGAGTGACTAAAATAGGAGCCGAAGTCAATCTCCTCTTTAGTTCGTGGAATGATTTTTCACACTTTTCATCCCCATCGAACAAAACTTCCTTCCTAGTTAGTCTTGTCATAGGTTATGCTAATTTGGAAAAGTCTTGAATAAATATTCTGTAGTATCCTGCTAGGCCAAACAAGCTTCGAATCTCGGTGACTGTCTTAGGTTGTTTCTAATCTGTGACAGCTTCCACCTTTTCAGGATCTACGTAGACACCTTTCGCTAATACTACATGACCAAGAAATTTGACTGTCTTCATCCAAAATTCACACTTGATGTATTTGGCATACAGTTGGTGTTTTCTGAGTGTTTCTAATACGATTCTTAGATGTTAAGTGTTCTTCTCTAGACTTGGAGTATATTAGGATGTCATCAACAAATACCATGACAAACTGGTCTAGATATTACCTAAATACCCGGTTCATTAAGTCCATGAATGCTACCGGGGCATTAGTTAGACCAGAAGGCAATACTGTAAACTCGAAGTGTCCATATTGAGTTCTAAAGGCAGTCTTATGAATGTTTGATTCACGGATCCTCATTTGATGATACCCTGACCTAAGATCAATTTTTGAGAAATGAGTGGCTCCTCTCAATTGATCAAATAGGTCGTCTATTCTTGGTAAAGGGTATTTGTTCTTTACCATTGCCTGATTCAATTTTCGGTAGACAACGTAAAGTCTCATAGATCTGTCTTTCTTCTTCTTGAACAACATTGGAGCCCCCCAAGGTGATTCACTTGGTCTAATGAATCCTTTCTCCCAGAGCTTGTCTAGTTGAGTCTTCAACTCGATCAGTTCTACTAATGCCATACGGTATGGAGGTATAGTTATGGGTTTCGTTCCAGGTTGGAATTCAATCTTGAACTCGATCCTTCTAGTTGGAGGTAGTCTGGGTAGGTCATCAGGGAATACGTCTTCATAGTCTCGAATTACTTCTAGGTTCTTGATCTCTTTTGGTCCTCTAGAGTCTTCTTCCAAGAGGTTCTCTAGGTTATCATTATGCCTTAAGCAGTTTAACATAGCCATTACTGGACTCCTAGGCAACCTATGAATATCACCATTTATCTTGAAAGTTTCTTTTGAGGGCAATGTTATGGTCACTCTTCTCTTAGGGCAATTGATTTGTGCCTGATACTAGTCCAACTAGTCCATACCCAATATCACGTTATACTAGTGGAATGGCAATACATGAAGGTCGACTGAAATCAACATATACCCAAACCTAAGGTCATAGGGGCACATTTACTTTGATGTATTAGAAGTTCCTATATGTGTTGATACATTCAATGTTGTAGGCAAAGTCTTTGTTATAGTTGTAATCTATTAACCTGTTTTTCCGAAAAAAATTACTTTGAAGCACCCGAATCAAATAGCAGTTTCACAACAGTGTTAAATAATAAGAATTTACCTTGAACAAGAGGGATTTGATCTTCCAGGGCATCAACGATAGCAAATACTCTCGCCTGGTTTGCCCCCAGCCTTGGTTCTGATTTTGCACCTGACCTTGGTTTTGATTTTGCCCTTGGTTGTTATTTTGTCGAGGCAGTTGCTATTGAAAACGTACATTCTGTTCTCCCCCTTGATTATTTAGAGGTTGTTGTTGTTGTCGATTCTAGGTTTTGTTGGGACAAAACTTCGATAGGTGCCCTCGCTAATTGCAGTTGAAACACCACCTTTGACGTCTGGCCAGCTCTAATTATTCTTCCGTTTTGGGTCGATTTTGCCCTTATGGAATTTTATTTCCATCATTCTGATTAACATTCCTTTTCTTCTGATCTCCCTGGTTATTTCTATCACCTGCTGGTCTCTTGTTCCTGTTCCTTAACCTTTGCTCGAAATTTAGCTCTTGCTCTAAGGTTAATGCCCTGTCTACGACTTCTCTTTATGTCTTTGGGCAAGCTGTCTTTATTAGTTTTTGAATCTCAATCTTGAGACCCTGGGTGAAAGGGTTGACCTTTTTTTTCTCATCACTAATTAATTCAAGTGAAAATTTTGCCAACTCGATAAATTTGGCCTCATGTTCGGCTAACGTCAATACTCTTTCTGTTTTGACTGAAGGAAGTCCTCCTGCATCTTCGTCAATGTGACTTCCAGGAAGAATTTCTTATAAAATATCACCCTAAGCTCTTCCTAAGTCATTCGATTTACATTGACAGTTGGGTCTGCTTTTACCATCCGCTACTAGCTTCTAGCTGCTCCCTTAAATTGGTGGGTAGCTAATGCTACTCTACTAGGACCTGTTACTCTCAACACATCCAGGTGTTCCTCTAATTCCTAGTACCAATGGTTTGTTGTTAAGCTATCTGTAGTACCATGAAATTGTGATGGTCCTAGCTTTTTTAATTCTAACAGTAATTTTTTGTGCTCACAGTTTATTAGGTCCTCTTTTTCTTCCTGGTGATCCGAAATCTATGGTGTTGGCATTGGCTGTTGCATTGGAATCTGTTCTTGTACATGAGGCTGTGGTGCTGCCTGAGGTATTATTCGAGCCAGTGTCCTCTCTATTTGTTCCATCACTCTTTTGGTGACTTCATTCATCATATGTTCCATCCTAGCTTCAACCATGTCGTTTTGTGCATCCTGAGAGTCGGTGTCATCAGATGTAGCAACTCTTGTTGCATATCTCCTTGGTCCGACCATTATATACACATTAATGCCAATTTAGTATTCGTGTCTACCTTTCTTTTTTAGTTTGTTCTATTATGACTCTAGATCCTTGTCTCTAGGTTTTCGATCTGTTGAGTGGCCTAATAATTTATTCTTCTAAGTTCACTTTTGTTTTAGGGTATAGGAGTTGGTCTCATACAAACAGTCAGATCATCATGCATTCAATCATTCAAGAATTTCATGCTAGCATAGTAAAATTCTAGGCTTTCGCCTATGCCTCCAAGTTCATGTGTCCTATACCACCCTTGCCCCTTGACATAGGCTTCCACCCAGAGATTTCACTACACCCAATCAATTTCGCAAATGTCTCAATTTCTAAGGCTTCCCAAGTCTCACTATACTTGACTATCCCATACCAGCCAAACATAGGGAAACAAGTTTGTCCAAAGCCACCAATCATTCACCAAACATGGCCTGTCATTTTTCGAGCTTAAGATTCTTCTGTACCCTGAATTCCTATGTGTCCCATACCACATAGAAACCAAGGATACGAGATCCTTCCAATCTCGTGCCCTGACCAAACAAGTGTTCGTTTTTCACACATTTCCAGTCTCTAACTTATGCCCTAAAAGTTTTATTTATAATTCACTATGCTACCCTTAGCAACCCCCAAGTCTTTACTTAATGTCTCTTCCCTAGACCTAGGTTCTTAAATCTTTGTTGGTATCTCCTTTGGACCTTAGTGAATTCATAGCCCTTAATTTCCGCCTCCAAAATTTTCTTTTGTAAGAAAATAAGTGTGTTCTTCAACTTTGACTACTCGTAAAAGCTGGTAGGACGACCTCTAGATTGGACGGTGAGACCGAAATCTACTTAGCAATTGTGCTTTCTAGAACGGGATAACTCATCTCTTTTTCAATGTTTAGCTTTACTCGGGACAAGGCTTACCCACTATCAGCTCAACTCGTAATCTTTCTATCCAAACAAAACCATTGAAAAACATATATATCTCTTTTCGAAAAAATAATTTTTCAAAATCATTTCAGTTTTCAAAACAGGAGGTAGGGCTTCTAATTTAAATAAAAAAATAGTATTACCTGATTAGTCAATTCCTTCTAATTCTTACCCAAAGCATCTAAAACTTAGGCCCTAATACCACCCTTCTAACACCCCGCCTCTCGAGCCCCATCGTCGATGTCATCTGACAGTCTAATCTTCTTCAATCAATAATCTTGGGCTGCCCGGGAGACGGGCCCGTGCTACATTTTCTTCTTCTTTGACCCAAATCCATGAGGGTTCCTATGTACATTAGTCTATGTACAAAATGACATCATTATAAATAAGATCCTTCATTTATTTATTCGAAAATTTTGAGTACAATGATCAATTATAGCGAAAATAAATTCAAAACTAAAAAAACATAATTTAGCTTGGCCCCACATGCCCTACAATGAAATACATAAAAGAACAAATAATTCTCCACGTTGCATGATAAGTTAATTTCCTGAAATGTGAAAAATAGGGGTTGAGCTAAAAAACCTAGTGAATCATTCAATCTATTTAATTCATTATTTCAACCAAATAATACAAGCATATCAAACACTTCCAGGGATTAAATCGATTCAAATAACATATTGTTTCGTCGTAATTTAGACTGAACTGGAATAACCTTTGTGCTCCAGATCTTGGGAGAGAAATCAATTTTGAAACTCAAACCCATCTCTAGTGGGATCATTCCTGAAACCCGTTCCATTCTGGTGTTAGTATTGACAGCCAGTTCCAATTCTACATGGAACACAGAAAGTCCCCCGAATTGGTATGTGGTTGAAATCTTACTTAATCTTATTTTTGAGCAATAATAAATAATTATTACAACGGTAATAACAATCACATTCACAAAAACATTTACTTTCAATTTTTGATGTAGAAGATCGTGCAAGACGCAACTACAAAACATACTCTCTTGGTCATCAACAACATAATAATGCATGATAAATAATAACTCCAACAGTATAACATTCATATTGACTTTTGATTTCTGATGTAGAAGATCGTACAAGACGCAATTACAGAGCATACTCTCTTGGTCATAAGCAGTATAATAATTGAAAAACATTAATAAAAAAGACAAAAATAAATTTAAACTAATAAAGCAAGCAAGCATATTTAAATCAAAATAATAAATTAAAGGAAAGGAACAAAATTTACCTCGAGATCGCTTCCTAACTTGTGTAGCACTTCGTTGCTACTACTTTACAAGCTATTTAGAATAGCTCAAGAAAAGAAGAACAAGGATTGATGTTGCCAAGAAGGAGGCAAAAAGAAAGCAAGAGGAATTTCGATTCTTGCTTTGAGATGAATGAAATGGGTAGTGTAGGGAGGTTTATATAGAGTCATTTTTTAACTAGTTTTGTCTATTTTTCCAATATAGGACTATCATTTTATATATATGCATATCTTAATATCATACATGTATTCTAACTAATATATGCATATCTTAATATCATACTAAATAAAATATTATATTCGTGAATGCATTTCCTTTACACATATACTCTTCTATATAATATATGCATATCTTAATATCATACTAAATAAAATATTATATTCATGAATGCATTTCCTTTACACATATACTTTTCTACATATATTAATATCATAGTAAATTAAATATTATTTTCATGAATGCATCTAATTAATACTTTACACACATACTTTTCAAAATTAACATCATACTAAGTATATTATTCAAAATATTATACTTTTCAAAATTAACATCATACTAAGTATATTATTCAAAATATTATTTTTTTATTTAAATAGAGAAGAGTATATTTAACTAACATTTCTATATGTCTAATATTAATTAATGCATATCCCTATATACTTCTATGCCAATTAATTAATTCCATATCAATGACACACACACACACACACACACACACACATATATATATACGTATATGCACCAATAAAGTGTCACATACTTAGGTACTAATTAATATATATGCATGTGTCTATACCAATTAATCAATTAAATGACATATGCATACATATATATACATAAAATAGTTGGGGTATTACATCAATTAATAATTTGAAAAATAGGCCCATATGGTCCAATACCAATTCCTAAAGTCAACAACATAAGGATAATTAAAAAGGGTCATGTGCCCAGTTCAAATACTGTTCATGAACTAAAATAAAATAAGTAAGATTACGACCTCCCCAGTGAGGTCTGTAGCTATCAAACAGTACCCAACTATACTATAATTCGAATTGCCTCAAAAGTCACTTGAAATAGAAATGAAGGGTGAGCTCAAGAGCCCAACAGATCATACACAGTGCATCCATAATATTATCCAAGTCAAAATATCAAACATGCAACCACTTGACATGCATTAAGCATTTCGAACATCCAGTTGTTTAGCAGTTGTTAATTAGACTAGAATACTTAACCCTAGTATTCTCGCATCATTATCATATCAAAGGAAACAAGGAAAATGCAATATATGTCAGATTCCATTGCGATAAAGGACACAACCATTACCCAACCTCGAAACTAGGGTCACACGCATCGCTCCATCACCAAATAACTAGGCTCATACCCATCGTTCTATCATCGAGAATCAGGGTCTAATCTGCCATTCCATCCAAGAAGACACCCACAGTGATCCCCCGTGGTACACTACACCGGTATGTGGTTCAAATTTTAATTTAACATCAATTAAGATCGTACAACCATTCGTCACGTCATATTAAGCATGAAAACTAGTGCATGTAATATTATTCAAATAAACCAAACATGTTAATCATTTCATGAAAACATGTAAACAACCAGCATAGATACATATATCATGTTATACATCATTCATATTAATAAAAGAGCTCATGGTATCCAATCAATGTCAAAATATACCCTAGCATGCTTCTAGGAATTTAGAATAATATAAACACACATCATGTTTAACATTTAAAACTCAAATAAGAGTAGGGAGGAAGGTAATCATATCTACTTGATTCTTTGTTCCGTTCTATTTACTCTTCATTTTTGTGCCCAAATCTCCTTGAGTCCTTAGCTTTTAAGGATTATAAGCCATTTCTCAATATATGTTATTTTTTTTCCAAATGTTTCAAATTCATAATATAATGGTTTTTATTTCAAATAGGTGTGTGGTACGTAAAAGAGTGCAATAATTACTCTATAGTATTCATTTTTTTGTCAATACTACGGTATAAGAGCAGTACCGTGATGGTCTAGATTTCGTTTGCACAAAAGGCCAAAAATATGCAACCTTCATCATGTTACCGTGGTACTCCTAGTGTTACCGCGGTAACACGAGGCTATTCTCACTTTGTGCATTTTTTTTTCTCTTTCACTCATGGTTTTTGTATATCTCTGCTATTGTACAACAAACATTAAACAAGTAAAAAAAAAGATTTTATACCTCGCCTCTACCCATTGCTCCTCTCATTTACCTCGCTATAAGATTTGTTTCAACTCCTTTCTGTTATTTGTTAAGTTAAGAGAACATTTGATACTCAACTAATGTTAAAACTGCTATGGATAGCATTTTCAAACAAAAACAGCGTGTTGCCTCATCTGCACTCATCCTGGAAGGCATAACAGTCCAATGCTACTCAACTTCACGCTGTTTTTCTCCTAATGATGTTTGTGAGATTGACAACGAAGGTTCCAATAAATTAAACTTGATCTAGGATGCGTGGGAAACGGAAGGGAGTAGCAATTAGTGTGTTTGGGATTTTTTTTGCGTGTATAATATGTAGATAACTCAGCTTAGAACTTCCATTTTTGGTTTTCAATCATAGTACCACGATGTTGTATCCTAGTATTGCAAAATTGGGATTGTTCCTAATCGCAGTACCGTGTCTTGACACTACAATCCCATGTTTTTGTCAAAATTTTTGAGTTTTTTAATCGCAATGCCATGGTATCCCATCTCGGTACTGTGGTACCACTTCGGGGTCCCAAAATTTTGAAATCCAATCACAATACTGTAGTAACCTGACCCAGTACAACGGTCCTCACATAAAACCCATTTTTTTTTACAATTTACAATGCACAGCTGTGGTACGCAAACCGATATCGCAGTAGTCACGCGATCTTTTTTTTATCATCCCTATTCTTCTTCATTCTTTGAGGTATTACAATCTACCGTCTTTAAAAGAATTTCATCTTCAGAATTAAAAAGTGATCACATACCTGTAAGATGCCATCTAGTCAACTGCTCCTGGTGAAGAGATCAGGTACTTCTTCTGCATTTCGCTCTCTAACTCCTATGTAGCTTCTTTTAGGTCATGGTGTCTCCACAGAACCTTGACTAGAGGGATGACCTTGGTTCTAAGACTTTGCACCTTACGATCTAATATCCTGATCACTGGTTCTTTGTAAGTAGCATTGTCCTGGATGTCGACTTCCTCCCAATGTATAATGTGAGAGAGGTCCATTTCATACTTCCATAGCATCGATACATGGAAAACGTTGTGGATTGAGGATATTCTATTTGATAGATCTAGCTCATAGGCACACTCGTCAACTCACCTGAGTATTTCAAATGGACGAATGAATCTCAGTGATAGCTTCTTTTTAACCCCAAAATGTTTAATCTCCTTACGATGGCCGATCCTTAGAAATATTCGTTCACCCTCTTGAAACTCTAGAGGTCTTTTCCTCTTGTCTGCATAGCTCTTCTACCTACTCTGAGCTGTAGTTAACTTCTTTTGGATCTGTTTCACCTATTCATTCATCTCTTGTGCTAGGTTTGACCTTGTAAGTACATGATTCTCAAAGTCTGCCCAACAAGATGGAGATCTACAAGGTTTGCCACAAAGAACTTCACATGGAGTCATTTGAATACTCTCCTGGTAGTTGTTATTGTATGCAAACTCTGCCAAGTGCAAGTATTTTCTCCAATAACCCTTAAAGTCAAAGACACACACTTTCAACATATCTTCAGTATTTGTGTAACCCTCTCAGACTCTCAGACTATCTATCTGTCTAAGGATGAAATGCAGTGTTCATGGTGAGCTTACTGCCCAATTCTTTCTATAAGCTCTACCAGAACTGAGATGTGTAGAATCGTTGTCTGACACTATGGTCTTGGGTACTCCATGTAGCCTTATTATCTCCTTGACATACAGTTCTCCCAACTTTCAACTGCATCTATAGATTGGATGGATAGAAAATGAACTACCTCTGTGAGATGATCTACCGTCACCCACACTATGTTTTTGCCCTTTTTGTTTCTAGGTAGGCCGCTTATGAAATCCATTGCAATATTATCCCACCTCCATTCTTGTATTGGAAGTGGTTGCAACATCCTTGAAGATTTTCATTTTCTATGTTTGGCTATCACTTATTGTTAGGTTAAATATTTAGAGACATACTTAACTATGTCCCTTTTCATACTTCTCCACCAATAAGTATTCTTGAAGTTCTAGTACATCTTATCACCTCCAGGATGCATTTTGTACGTAGTTTGGTGAGCTTCATCCAGTATAGTCCTTCTACTCTGCCCACTCTCTGGTACGCAGACTCTGTCTCCAAGTCTTAATGTTCCTTCGGCATCCTTTCTGAAATCGGTGAGTTTGCCTTGCTTGACACTTTCTGTCATATTCACAATTCACTTGTCATGTTTCTATTCATCTCTAACCTACTGTAAGAGATTTGGTTGACAGACCATTGCACATAGGTATGCTTGCTTGCCATTTGAAGTTACCTCTTATCGAACTTTTTGCTGAGGGTATCGGCCACAACGTTTGCCTTCCTTTGATGGTAATGCAACTAAAAATCATAATCTTTTAGAAATTCAATCCAACTCTACTGCCTAAGGTTCAACTACTTTTGAGTACACTACAAGAAATTAATGATACAACAACGTCAATTCCATAACGTGCATCAACGGCCATTCTAATAGAAAGTGTACAACAACGTTCATAAAATATTTATTATAAAATCGCTTATGTAAAATGTGTACAACAACGTTCACCATGGGAATGTTGTTGAAAATACCATTACAACGAGCACACGAACATTGTTCTATGTTATTACAACAATCGTAGTTGTTCGTTGTCGAATAACACCTTCTACAACGTTCATTAGTCGATTGTTGTTAAAAGAATGTAAGTTATTACAATATACATTCATGAATGTTGTCTATAGCCGTCTATAACAACATTTATTTGACCGTTGTAAACATATTACGTATATATATATATACGTTACTCATATGTTATACCTATATAATACCACTAATGCGTGAATAATGGTAACCCGTGAATGGTGGTATAATGTAGGCATAACGATCGAATAATGTGCGTATAAAGATATAGGGATAATGATAGAATAATGCGTGAACAATGGTATAACACGTGAATAGTAGTATAATGTAGGTATAACGCTAGAATAATGCACGTATAATCAATCGAATATTGCGTGAATAATATACATGGTATATATAACACAAGTAATGTTGTATAATGTAGGAATAAATATTGAATAATACACACATATGAATGTAGGGATATCGATCGAATATTGCGTGAATAATATATATGGTATATACAACACGTGAAATGTTGTATAATGTATGAATAAATATTGAATAATACACATATAAAAATCTAGCGATAACAATCAAATAATTAACTCGTGAATGATGGTATATATATATAACCATTAAAATGTAGTATAGTGTAGGGATAAATATTGAATAATGCATGTATAAAAATCTAGCAATAACGATCGAATAATGCGTGAATAATGGTATAAATAACCAGTGAAATGTTGTATAATGTAGGGATAAAGATCGAATAATGCCTGTATAAAAATTTAGTGCTAACGATCGAATAATGCGTGAACAACGGTATATATAACTCACGAAATGTGGTATAATGCAGGGATAAAAATTGAATAATGCGCGTATAAACATATAGCGATAATGATCAAATAATGTGTGTATGATGATATATATAACTCGTAAAATGTAGTATAATAAAGGGATAACAATCGAATAATGCGTGAATAATTGTAATCACCCTAGGTCTTTTAATGCGTCCACGTTAATATGAATTTTTAAAAATTCTAAATAAATATAAAAATGATTGAAAACTTGTTTTTAATGATCATTGTATGTTATTTCATAAAGATAAAATAAATTAGAACATTCGGATAATTAGAAACGTGCGAAAAAAAAGAGTTAAAAAACAGGACATCATATTGCCGACCGCGGTCCGTGGTGAGAAAAATCCGTGAAAAGTGCAAAAACACACTGTGGACCGCGGTCCTTATGGGAAGACCGCGATCATTAGTGAAAAAGTGCAGAAACGAGAAACTAGGTCACATCGGTGACCGCGGTCCATAAAGTGCCGACCGCGGTCCATAAAGGGATGACCGAGGTCCATGAAGAGAAATTTGTCTGAGGACCAAGGTCTGTCTGACGCCGACTGCGGTCCGTGTGCGAGCTATATATGCGTTTCAAGCTCAGATTTTCTCATTTTGCACTGAAACGATCCGGGGTTTTGGAGACGAGCAACAAGGGCGATTCACAGGTGAGTTCTGTGATTTTCTTTGAGTTTTCTTTAAGATTTGAGCTCATCTAAGAGTAGTTGTCAATAGCTAGTGGATCAAAGTGATGAAGATCCGTTTATGAACCTTGTGTTGAGGGTTTAGTGGCTAAAAACCAAGCCAAACGTGGTAAACCCTTTTCATTTCAATTGTATGTGTTTGGACACTAGCATGATGGATTTAGGATGGTTGTTTGGTGATAGAAATGAAGGGATTGACTTCATTGAAACAAAATCCCGTTTTTAAGGCTTGATCAATGGATTTCGGTGAATAAACGATGTGAAAAACCATTCTTTAGTTGGTTTATGTGTTTAAATGATTGTTGGGTGTCCAATACACTAGACTTAAGTGGTAAACGGGATTAGTTATCACAAGTATGGTGTACACATGTGAAATCCCATTATTTAGTGAGAAATTGTGTGTAGACTGTGGTCCACACCGTACCGATTGCGGTCAATGGACAGGGATGTTATTTTTGGAGTGTTTTGGGTACACTCTAAAGCACTGATTGATAATGGATCCTTAGGGTCGGGTTAGATGTGTATTAAAGGCCCAAATTGATGTATCATTACCATCTAATGATACAGATTGACGGTATTGGACAGTTGTGCGAAGAGCGACAATCTAGCAGTAGTCTAATGCGTACAGGTGGGGTTGATTATCTGTTCCTCACTCTTTTGTATTATGTGGACGTAGGATGCGAAATATGATCTATGTTTAAATTTCTGTACTTAGTATCATGCTAGGGATGTATGCTTTGGGTTGATTGATTAATATGATATCATAATGTCTGGTTACTCGCTTTCTAGTACTAAGATATTATGATTAGCTTGGTGTTTATTTGCTTTCTTTGCTTAGGTTAGCATTTTGAATAAGCATGTCTGTATGCTGTGTGGAATGAAAACTATGATTGTGAAACTAAAGAACATTAAAGGTTTATTAAGAACTCCACGTACCAGGGCGATGGACGGGCACTGGTGGCACATCGCATTGAGGTTCTCCGAATGTCCCAGGACGTCATCGTGGGTATCCCCAACTAGGCCAAACTGCGAGCGGCCCTATGAGACCCTCGAATTTGAAAAGTCATTAGGATTTTTTCCTTGGTTTCAGTATTTTCTTGGGTCATGGTCTCAGAGGTAGACTTCTGTTTGATAAAGATGTCGTGCCTGATTGTGTTTAGGACCACAATTGGGATACCGAGGGTGGTGCACTCTTTCGGTTAATTCCTAATATCAAAGGGTCAATTCCTGATATTAGAGCGCAACGGATAAACTGACTAAGTGCTTGAAACGCCCCTAATGATTTGAAACTGTTTGCATGTTTCATATGCTCGTTTGTATAATGCTATTGATGTGTAGGGGAGATCCACTGGGCTTTCGAGCTCATCCCATTTTTATTTTACAAGTACTCATGAGCCCAACGCTCAGTGAGGATGCAGACCAGAGACCGGAGGACTTGTAGAGAGAGAGAGTGATATTTTTGTTAAACTATCTATCTATTTTGTACAGTTTTTACGATGTACGTTTGAACTTGGGCCAGAGGGCCATGTATCATACTTTTGTATCTGTATATACAGGACTGTTTTTACCATTTTGAACACTGTTTTATCTTGATTGATAAACTGATGATTTTTAGTTATGGTATTGCTAATCAGTGTTCAATGATTTAGAAAGATTTGATCCGAAAAGTGGTTCCGCTACTATTATCTTGATTTCCAATATAAATATGATTTTTGAACATCCGGTGAATTTGATTTGAAACCAATTGCTTAGTGAGGCATGATTAAAGTGATTATTTGAAATTAAAGAAATGATTTAAACCTCGTGTATAGAGGTAGAAAGAAAGATGATGATATCTGTTGCACGCCCGAGGCCTCAGGGGACCACGCGTCGAGCTTGGAGCCGTGCGACGCCCAACGACGGGGCCTCAGATTGACAGACATGACGTCCGGTTCGGGGGTCGTGGTGTGACAATAATGGTATGAATAACCCTTGAAATGTGGTATAATATAGGAATAAAAATCGAATAAAATCAGTATAATAACCCGTGAATAATAACCCGTGAAATATGGTATCATGCGTGAATAATGGTATGAATGACTAGTGAATTAATCACTTGTATCATTTTCAAATAAAATTAGTATAATAAAGTTCACATGTGAATAACATTATTCATAGATTAGTCAAAAATAAAACAATCTACCCCAGAAGACAAAATAAAATAACAAAATTCAAATGAAAAATAGTTAAGATTGTTATAAATGAACCATAATCGTGTTCAAATGATACATATCTGAAATATCAAAAATAGTATCACACATTGTCCTTGAAAAAATGTGATGCTATTTTTCATTTCTTTAAGACCCACTATAATTGGATCCTACTGTCAACATTTAATCGACCTGATCTTTCATCGTCACTCTTGGTGCCTTCATTCTACTTCATTCTACCATGCAAGTACAGATTAAGAGCCACCTTTTTCCTGTAGCTCACCACATCAAAATCAGGTTAAATTTCCTTTCTAGTGGCAAAACATTTAGCAAAATAAAAAATGAACATTCCACAATCACACTCATCTTGCTCTGGTAGATTATCAACCACTTGCACCTTAAATGGCTCTTTCCCAGGTCTATCCTTTTGGTCAACTTTTGATTAGTAAAATCCAATCATCTTGAGATAAAAAGGAAGAATGGTGGAATAAGCTTGAACTACCTCCATTGAGGCAACATCAATAGTAGCAATACGCAAGGAATTGTAAACATATATGCAAGCCTCGTAAAAACTAATGCAACTTAATATCTAGTAGAATTCAGCCACAACATTAATAAGGAAAATGACGTAGTTAACATCAGACCACAGAGTGTTGCAGTACATGTAGTGCCCTAGCATATACTCCATAATTACCATATCATCCCCTAACACGGATGCATCCTTCTCTTTTTCGAATCTACTATAAACAGCTGCAACTTTTGATCGAAAAAGTTGTCTATCGTTGTACACTTGATCTTAATCAATTCGTCACACTTGTTTTTCTTGTGCAAGTAATAGAACATCACATCTAGATACTGTCAATACAAAATTTCTAAATTACAATAAAAGATTCAGGTCATGAATAAAAATTGTATAAACATGTAACATTCAAAACATAATAAGTATGTTGTTTGTATAACATCTCATTATACTGAAATAATAAACATAACAGAGTTTAAGAACATGTTACATAGATGATATTGGTATCATATCAGTAAAATATGTATACAAAACAACATATCATAGTTTAAGGACATAGAATATATAGGTGAAATTGGTATTATGTCAGTATAATATGTGTATACATTCAGTACAAAGTGTCCAAAACCCTATATTTTGGTATCAGGTTGGTATGTTATCAGTATAATATCCGTAAGCAATAATATTAAGTGCAAAAAATTAAACTTATAGAGGAGGAGATAGGCTGGCCTGGGGTGATCAACGTGTAAAACCATTCCTTATCAGTGACATTAGCGATTGAAAAATCAAAAGCTGGATTTAGATTGTTGTCACGATCATGGTATACTTTACTTGAGCTACATAATGTGATAGATGTTAATATCAATGTATTATAAATAATACAATATTCGTAATGCAAACTTGATCTCTAAGAAAACTTACTTCGAGCGCTTCAACCGACCCTTTTGAATCTACTCATCAAACTCTGCTACAATAGTGCTGTCTATATCTTCAAGTAGATAGATGTTTAAGGGGGATAGTTGTCCCTTCACAATCTCCTTTCCTTTATGTTTATCTCCAGCGGATGCCTCCCCCTTTTGTTAACTATAGGAGGTGGAAAAAGTGGAGTGTGATCTTCAGTAGAGATGGCTGAAGTCACAACATTGACGACCGACTCAATAATTTCATCAATCGTGGTTTCTCATTCACATTAAAAAGATGCATGATCTTTCGATTCATCCTTGTCAGTAACCTGGGTCAGTGAAATCAAATGAGAAATGTCCTAAAAGCAAATAAATTAAGGACAGTTAGATTCATAAAATCTATA
>JAJIYU010004956.1:0-23235 GCA_030144865.1 Tinospora cordifolia
TGATCAAATGAAGAATCTACTTTATTATGATGTTATTTTTGTACATAGACTAATGTACACAGGAACCCTAATGCATTTGGATCTAAGAAGAAGAAAATGTAGCACGGGCCCATCTCCCGGGTATCCCAAGATTTTTGATCAAATAGAATTGAACCGTCCGATGACGTGGAAGATGGGATTTGGGAGGCGGGATGTTACATGTACGAACAAGTGAAGAGGAGTAATTTTGTAGTGGTGGTATGTATCACAGTTGAGGTTGTGTAGGATTATCGTTTTACTTACTATTTCTAGTACTAGGGCGTGGGACCTACTTTATATTCATCTTGTTCATTTAATTTTCGGAGTTGGCTGTTGGGCAAATATTTATTATTTTGTATGAACCTTAGCCATGGGGCTAGTGTTTAATCATAATTGATAATCCCAATGTTATTCGTTATTCATGTTATAAATTAGTATGTTGTTCATTCTGATATGATGTGGGATGTGACATGGTAAAATCAGGAGATTAGATGATTGATGTGAGAAATAGTAATATCTCAGCTCTTGAATAATGAAACGTGACAAAAGCAGGAGTGACTGCAAGTGCGTCTCTAACTGTGTGTAACATTCCAAATCTCAATCCTTTCATACCAATCACATCTAGGCCATGCATGGAGGGACACGCCCATCAAGTATCAATCACTGCATGTGGCACCGATGAGAACTGAAACATTACTTTTTACACACTCTAATCGCATCATGTCAAGAACACAACATGAATATTCTGGACAAAACAAATCTCAACTAAGTAACCCATCAGTCTTTGGGACACACCAGGGGAGATCAATCAAAAATAAGTGAGGAGAATATCTAACAATTTAATAATAAAAAATAAAATACTAAACTTGATAAGATTTTAGAATAAACTTCACGAATAAAATATCTAGAACCTAGCTTATGTTGCCAAAATCTAAACCATAAAGAGAGTCAACAATGAAATCAGTGTGGAGGGCTACATGCCAAGTTTAAACCAAATACTAAAAAAATGAAAATCACATAACAACTTCCATAGTGAGGTTTGCGGCTACTAACACAGTACTTAGTAGTGCTATCAATACACACCACCTCTAAGGTCACTTGAAATGGAACAGTGGGGTGAGCTCAACAGTCTAGTAGATCATACACAGTACACTAATACACTATTTAAATCAAAATATGAAACATGCAATCCCTTGTCATCCATTATGCATTCCAAACATTTAATTGTTTAGCAGCTATTATTCAGACCGAAAGGCTCAACCCCAATGTTCTCTCATCTTAATCACATCAAACGGAAGGAGGGAAAGAGTTATATATGTCAAATTCCAATGGAAAATAGGGACACATCGATCACCCAACTCAGGAACTAGGGGCACACCTATCACTCCATTTTCAAGAACTAGGAATACACCCATTGTTCTATCATCAGGAACTAGGGACACACCCATCGTTCCAAAGTATAAGAACACCTACAGTGATCCCCATGAATCATTACGCGGATATGTAGTTTAATTCTCAATTTATCTTTATTTAAATGTCATCAAGCATTCCATAACTAGCATGGTTATCACTTTATTATATATGATACTTCATTTTACAAGTAAATTAATCAAGCTAATCATTTCATAAAAGTTAAAACAAACAATGATCATCTCATGTTATCAAGGTACGTACATATCAGCATGGCATATTCGTATTCATGGAATCATGCCAATCATGTATCATTCAAATAACACCCTAACATGCTTCTATGTATTCCAACAATATAAACACACATCATGTTCGACATTTAAAATTCAAATAACACTAAGAAGTAAGGTAATCACTTCCACCTATCTATTTGGATTCCCTTGACCCTTGCTTTATGGTATTGATGACCTGAATCTTCAACTTTAAGATTCAACACGAATATGATTCAAAACTTAAGTATTTTTTAATGCTTTCAAACCATAATGTAACGATTCTCTAACAGAGATGGTCTATGGTGTGTACAGTGGTCATAACAGATGATTATGTACACGGTTTTCCTCTAATTATTGGGTAGAGAGTGGTAGTACCGCGATAGTCATTGTGTATGCACAAAAAGAGATGAAAAAGGGTCTCAGATGTGTACAGTGGTCATAACAGATGATTATGTACACGGTTTTCTTCTAATTATTGGGTAGAGAGTGGTAGTACCGCGATAGTCATTGTGTATGCACAAAAAGAGATGAAAAAGGGTCTCAGATGTGTTCCCATTGTAGGCTACCGCAGTAACCAGGGAACCTTAATCGCACTACCATGATAGTCTGTGTACATTCGTTACACTACTGCTATACACTACTAAGGTAGTCATGAGATTTTCCTAGAAAACTGCACATTCGTGCGAGTTGTTCTTCACCTCGTTTCTTCTTGTTTATGATACCTCAAAAACACTTAACATTAGACTCAAGAACAAACATCATATTGGAAAGAACGTATTATACCTCACTGTTACTTGTTTCCTCTTTTGTTCGCCTCCAAAGAGTGTTTGGAATGATTTCTAGAGTTTTGTTTCATTAAAAGAACCACCATTCTCTTTGAAACACAAAATAGCAATGGGAAACATGTATTCTATGTGAGAACTGTTGCCTTACCTTGTCTACAACCATTTGTGAAGTTGTTGTAATAAGCTTCTCACAAGTTATGCAGTTCTTCTTCACTCTTTGCTTAAAATGCTATTGGGAAGGATTGAAATGGATCAAGATCACTCTAGAACGCATCTAAGGAGAGGAAGGATTTGTCAGTGGCGGCTGGGTAGGTTTGCTGAAGAGTTTGTGCGACTACATGATGGAATGGATGAGATTTAGGGTTTATGTGTAAGAATCAAGCATATATATTCATGTACTATTGTGGTATTGCGATCCACTATCGCAGTAGTCATACATTACTGCAGTAGGATACCGCGGTAACCAGAACCATGTTCAATTTTTGGGTTTCTTACGATTTGCTCGCACTATCATGGTAATCTCAGGCACTGCCGTGATAACCAGAGCCCTTTGGGTTATTTTCATATTTTTCTTTATATATATATTCATGGTTTTTTTTTTCAAATTTATGCTATTTTTATATGTTATTCCAATTTTATCTACACTTGTAAGGTATGATTATGAAGAATTTATAATTTATTTATTTATTTAAATTATTTTATATTTATAATTTTCAAAATTATGTAAACGATTTATTGACTTGTGGAGTATTATAACCTACCCCCTTAAAAGAATTTTGTCCTTGAAATTTAAAAGAATAAGTTACCTATATGATGTTGTTTAATTAAACGTTTTTGGTAAAGAGATATGGGTACTTTGTTCGCATCTCGCTCTCCAATTCCCAGGTCTCCTCTTCTAGACTATGATGCCTCCACAGAACTTTGACCAAAGGAATATCCTTAGTTTCGAGAATCTGCACCTTACGATCTAATATCCAAATTGTTGACTCTTACTCTTCATAAGTCGCATCATCCCTTATATCATATTCCTCCCAGTGTATGATGTGAGAGGGGTTTGGTTCATATTTTCGTAGCATCAATACATGGAGAACGTTATGGATCGAGGACATTTTGTTCGGTAAATCCAACTCATAAGCACATTCACCAACTCGTTTAAGTATCTCAAATAGAGTGTTGAACCTTGGTGATAGTTGCCTTTTAATTCCAAACCATTTAATTCCTTTCTAAGGGCTGATCCTCAAAAAAACCCTATCACTTGACTAAAAGTCCAGAGGTCTTTACCTTTTATTTGCATAGTTCTTTTGCCTACTCTAAGCTGTGGTCATCTTTTTTTGAATCTATTTTACCTGCGTGTTCATCTCTTCCACCATTTTTGGTCATGCGAGCATTTGATCTTCAAAATTTGCCTAGCATGATGGTGATCTGCAAGGTTTGCCACAGAGTGCTTCATACGGAGCCATTTGTATACTCGCCTGATAACTGTTATTATAGGCAAATTCTGCCACGTATAAGTATTTACTCCAATTTTCCTTGACATCAAGGACACAAGCTCTCTACGTGTCTTCCAGTATCTGAATGACCCTCTCAAAATGCTCATCGATCTAAGGACGGAAAGTAGTGCTCATAGTGAGTCTATTTCCTAGTTCCTTCTGTAAACTTGCCAAAACTAAGATGTGAACTTGGAATCTTTGTCTGACACTATAGTCTTGGGAACACCATTTTGCCTTACTATTTCTTTGACATAGATTTCTCCAAGTTTTTTAATGAATCTATAGATTGTATGGGTAGCTAATGAGCTATTTTTGTTAGACAATCCCCAACTAGCCATACTGTGTCTTCCCCTTTCTGGTTTCTAGGCAAGGTACTAACGAAGTCTATTGCAATATTATCCCACTTCCATTCTAGTATTGAATGTGGTTGCAACATCCCTATGGGTTTCCTGTGTTCGGTTTTTACTTGCTGACAGGTTAAGCATTTGGAGACATACTTGGCTATGTCTCCTTTCATGCCTCTCCACCAGTATGTCTTTCGAAGGTTTTGATACATTTTATCCCCTCCTAGATGTATTGTGTACTTGGTTTGATGAGTTCCACCTTCAGTCCCTCAGCAAATCTGCTTGTTTTGGATTGCTCATCCTTTACTAGCTTTGGGGAAAAACCTAGATTATTCTGTGAACTTCTATTCATACTTTGCCACTATCTTGGTCTTCTGCATTAGAATTCATCTGACTATAGCTGCCTCATCTTCGCCATGGAGAAAAAGTTATTGTAAAACAGGCTCTTAAATTGCTCCCATGTCATCGTGGCTACATCCGTAGTAGAATCATTCATAAGCATCTCTCACCAATGATAGGCGGGTCCAACAAACCATTGCCCCCAAATAAAGAGAGTCAAGAATGAAATCAATCTAGAGGGTCGCATGCCTAGTCTAAACCAAATACTAAAAAAATAAAAATCACATAACAACTTCCATAGTGAGGTTTGCAGCTATTAACATGGTACTTAGTAGTGTTATCAACATGCACGACCTCTAACGTCACCTGAAATGAAAAAAGTGGGGTGAGTTCAAGAGCCCAATGGATCATACATAGTACATCAATAACATTATTTAAATCAAAATACAAAACATGCAATTACTTATCATCCATCCAAACATTTAATTGTTTAGTAGTTGTTATTTAGACCAAAAGACTCAACACCGGTGTTCTCTCATCTTAATCACATCAAAAGAAAATAAGGAAAGTGTTATACATGCCAAATTCCAATGGAATATTGGGACACACCAATCACCCAACTCGAAAACTAGGGACACAGCCATCGCTCCATCTCCAAGAACTTGGGGCACACCCATGCCATTCCAAATTATGAGAACACCCACAGTGATCCCCCGTGAATCATTGCACCGATACGTGGTTCAATTCTCAATTTATCTTTATTTGAATATCATCAAGCATTTCATGACTAACATGGTTATCACTTTATTATATATGACACTTCATTGTACAAGTAAATTAATCATGCTAATCATATCATGAAAGTTAAAACAAATAATGATCATGTCATGTTATCAAGATATGTACATATCAGCATGGCACGTAAATCATGGTATATCTGTATTCATGGAATCATGTCAATCATGCATTGTTCAAATAACACCCTAACATGCTCCTATGTATGCCAAAAATATAAACACACATCATGTTCGACATTTAAAATTCAAATAATATTAGGAAATAAGGTAATCACTTCCACTTGTCTATTTGGATTTCCTTGACCCTCGCTTTGTTGTATTGATAACATTGAATCTTCAACCTTTAAGATTCAACACGAATATGATTCAAGACTTAAGTATTTTTAACGTTTTCAAACCATAATGCAATTATTCTCTGACATAGATGGTCTATGGTGTATACAGTGGTCATAACAGATGATGATGTCCACGGTTTTCCCTTGATTACTAGGCAGAGACTGGTAGTACTACAGTAGTCATTGTATATGCACCAAAAAAAAAAATGAAAAATGGTCTCAGAAGTGTTACCGCTATAGGCTACCGCAGTAACCAGAGGACCTTAATCGCACTATCATGATAGTCGATGTAGATTTATTGCACTACCGCATACACTACCATGTAGTCATGAGATTTTCCTAGAAAATTGCACATTCATGTGACTTGTTCTTCATGTCGTTTCCTTTTGTTTATGATACCTCCAAAACACTAAACATTAGACTCAAGAACAAATATCATATTGGACAGAACGTATTATACCTCGCTATTACTTGCTTCCTCCTTTATTCATCTCCAAAGAGTATTTATAATGATTTCTAGGGTTTTGTTTCATTAAAAGAACTGCCATTCTCTTAGAAACATTAAACAGCAATGGGAAACATGTATTCTACGTGAGAACCAGTGCCTCACCTCATCTACAAACGTTTGTGAAGTCGCAGTAATAAGTTTTTCACAAGTATGCAGTTCTTCTTCACTCTTTGCTTGAAAGGCTATTGGGAAGGATTGGAATGGAGCAAGATCACTCTAGAATGTGTCTAGGGAGAGGAAGGATTGGTTAGTGGCAGCTGGGTAGGGTTTGCTGAAGAGTTCGTGCAACTATGCGACAGAATGGACGAGAATTAGGGTTTTTGCATGAGAATCAAGCATATATATTCACGTATACCATGGTAACGCGATCCACTATTGCAGTAGTCTTGCATTATCACTGTAGGATACTGTTGTAACCAAAACCGTGTTTAATTTCTACGTCTCTTGCAATTTGCTTGCTTTACCACGGTAATCCTAGGCATTATCATGACAACCAGAGTCTTTTGGGTTGTTTTCATAGTTTACTTTATATATATATATATGTATGTTTGTATGTATGTATGTATGTAACACCCCAACCCGCAAGACTTTCAATTTGGACTTTACCACAAGGCGGGCCGGGCTAGTGTTACTTTACAAGTACATAACTTGACTTTTTATTTCAATTTTTTCATGCCTTAATGGTATTTAAGGGTACATAACTCAAATTTAGGAATTTAATAAGGCAATAATACAAGAAATAAAAGAAATTCATAAACTCTATTAATTGAATAAAATTGAGTATATAATTCAATCTTGAAGAAAAACTATTACAGCGAAAAATTCAAAACTTAGGCAACATGCCCTTATATAGAAATTAAAACTTTTTAAATAAAAAAACTTAACTAATATTCATGTTCTTCATGTAATTCAATTTCCTCAAAAATAGAAAGAATGAGTGAACACATAGCCCAATGGATCTTTTTCAAACCACTAAATTACTAATTTAGCATTAATAACGCATTTAAATTCAAACACTTGTAAATCATTAGGCATTTCAAACAACATTTTGTTTATAGTTGTAAATTTGACTGAAAGGGTTTCAAAGCCCTTAATGTTCTTTATCAAAATACCTCCCTTGAGTGAAAAGACATTTTTTTATCAAGTTTCATTGGACTTAGGGCCTAACCCATATTCCAAGTACTTTGGGACATCACCCATGTGAACTAATCATATGTAAAGAACACCCACAGTGACCCTCATGTTCATTGTGACAGTATGTGGCTTTTAATCTCAACATCTTCTATTAAATTTCATAATCATGAATCATGAATAAATCATGCTCAAGAAAAATAAATAAAAATAATTTCAACATATAAACATTCAAAACATGAAAGCAAACACTTAGTATATAAATCTAAAACATGTATAATCCAATCATGACATGATTTCATGATGTACATACAAATCTAAAATATAATTTTTTTTAAAAAAATACAACGAGTTATTCAAACATAATATGCATACCAAACTGAAATTAACTATGCATGAACATGATATTAAACTAAATAAGTAGAATAGGGGTTTGAGAAGTCACTTCCACCTTAAAAAATAATTTTTTTTTGCACGCCTCTGAAATTTGGCAGAGTTTTGTTACTCCAAAACTTTTAAACACTCAAGAACAGTTCAAGATTACTTAAGAACTGAGGAGATTTCCAAGACTAAGGTCAGATAGAGTTAAGAGGGACTAGTATGCTCTTGCTTTGAGATGAAAAGAATGCGAGGGCATTTTTCATATATAAATTTTTTATTTTTATTGATTCTTGCGGCTCCAATTCAAACCATGGGTTTTAGGATTTTTTGGTGTATTTTTCGAAATTTTCTTTATATTTTTTGGTTTTTCTATCGTTTTTTCGATTTTTTTCTTTTTTTTTTTAATTTAATGGAGCATAGATCACGACCGCACAATCTTGACAAAATCGTCAAAATCATGCAGCGTGCATTTCACCCGTGCGCGCGCTAATTCGACGATTTTGTCGAATTCGTGCGCCCGTGTGTGTGTGTGTTTTTTTCTTATATATATACACACACACTTTTGGGTATAGATTTTTTTAATGTTTATATATATATGTATATATAATTATCTATTTGTAAAATATAATGTTATAAATTTATAACAATTTAGTATATTATACAATTGTGTAATAGTATATTATACAATTGTATGTATAATAATTTAGTGTATATATACATAACAATTTATAAATGTTATAATGTTATACTATTATACATACAATTATTTATACTTATATAATGTTATACTAGCATTAGATAAATATAAGTATATAACATTTATTTATTTATTTATAAATTCACACTTATTATTCCTCGTACATTTTGTTTTGTCTATCTATACTAATATGATATTATTTTAACGCCCATTATACTAACACACATATAATTTACACACATATTATATAATATTATTTTTACAACCATAACGAATATTTTTATATACTTATATTATCTAATATTCGCATCTTGTATTTACATATATGTATATGTTTCTATTATTTATTATCGGATACCAAGGCTTTCCAATTAATATAATTTATTTCATACTTTAGAGTATACACAATTTATATCTAGAAATGTTATAAATTTCTCAAACAAAATATTTTATTTGAAATTCGTACAAAATTCGTGGATGTTACATTCTACCCCCCTTAAAAGGAATTTTGTCATCGAAATTTGTATTTATTTATGAGTTTCTAGTAAATAGATGTGGGTATTTGGTTTTCATTTCACTCTCCAGTTCCCAGGTAGCTTCTTCTATGTTGTGATGTTTCCATAGTACATAAGGTAATATTCTTAGTTCTCGATTTTTGTACCTTGTGATCAAGGATTCTAATTGTCACTTCTTCATTAGTGGCGTCCTCTTGAACATTTACTTCCTCCCAGTGGATGATGTGAGAAGGGTCTGTTTTATACTTTTTCAACATCAATACATGGAACACATTATGGTTGAGGTTATCCAGTTTGGTAGCTCTAATTCGTAAGCGCATTCCCCGATCTTCCTAAGTATTTCAAAGGGTCCAACAAATCTCGGTGATAACTTCCCCTTGAATCTGAACATCTTAATACCCTTCTGAGGACTGATTCTTAGAAATACTTTGTTCCCTGTAACATCTCGAAAAAATCATATGAAATTTGAATTTTTATTTAGCAAATTATACAGAATTGACGGATGAAAAATTTGGTAAGTTCTAATTTATACAAATAAGGAATAAAATCAATTTAATGCATTTTTAGAAGGAAATATATGAATATAATGCATAACATGGGATATCATAGCCAAAAATATAAGGATAGGCACAATTCTTAATGAAAACAAGATTAAAAAGTCAATTGAGATCAAGATTTGGCAAGAATCTGAAAAGAAAGCAAGAAATTCGGCTGAAAAATAAAAAAATAAACTTAAAACACATCCAACGGCTGCAAACCATGGATCTAGATCTGAACACACGATCTAACGGCCGCAGGATGATCCGCACCAACGCACAAGCGCACCGAATAACGAGGATCCAACGAATGGAAACGATCAAGGAAGATTGGACGACCACGATCCAAGTTGTAGAAGGAAGATCACGAACGCGCACGATATGCTCCAATGCGCGTCAATCGCAGCCCTCTGATCAAATTGTATGCGTGTCTCGAGGAAGATCCTATGAACCAAAATAAAATCGAATTACAAAATACGAAAAAAATCACGAAAATTACCAAAAAATCAGCTAAAAATCCAAAAAATTTGAAATAAATACAGATAATTGATTTTCAAATCCAAAAAAAATTTGAAAAATACTCATTTTATTCTCAAAATTAGAAAGTACGAAATTAAAAAGAATTAGGGTGTTTTACTCCAAGAAAAACTCAAAACTTTCTATTTTTCTCACTTTGAAAACCTATATAAACCCCCTAGGCTCTTAATTTCTTCATTTCAAAAATAAGAGTTGAAGTTGTCTCTTGTTTTCCAAACCTTTTTCTTGGCACCTCTTCCCATCTTTCTTACTTGTGTGTGAGAAGTTATTCTCTCAAATTGGGGAATTAAGTTGGGCAATCTTCATTGGCACTAGTACATGGGGGGAATTGCTGCTGAAATTTCGGAAGAAAGCGTCACAAGGTAGAAGTGATTTCTAGAACACCCTTCTGTTCTTATTTAAATTCATGGCATGCTCATTGATTGTGTGTTTTTCACTGAATCCAAAGATTTTTAATTTCAGTTCTAGAATTTTAAATGTTTATTTCAGTATTTCAGTTTTGATTCATGTTTGAACAATCATATCATCCATTCCATGTTAGTATTATGCTTAAGCTTTTAAAGTAAAGTATGATGCATGTTTTATGAGTGTTTTATGAATTGACTGTGTATATTCTAAATTTTAGTTGATTTCATATTCTGAAGTTTATTTTATGAGATCATGATATGAGAATTAATCTAAGACGATGATGATAATAACCACGTACCATGATAGTGGTCAATGCGACACTATGGATGTTCTTTTCATATGAGTTAGGTCATGTGGTTTTCAGACCTAAGTACTTGAGGGTTGTGTACCACTGGTGAGTTATCATATGTAACTGGTTGATGCCGACCGACACGTGCCATTAACAGGTTGATGCCGAGTGGGCCCTATTTACTTAGTCAAGAGCATCAAGGGATTAAAGGCCCTTTTGGTCTGAGACTCAACTTAAACAAATTGTTGTTTGAAACGCCTAATGATTGCAAGTGTTTGAATTATGAATGTGTTATGAGTTTGAATTTGAAAGATGGTTGTTCGAAAAAGATCCACTAGGCCTTTCTTATTTTTCAGGAACATGAAACCTATGGAGCAGTTGAATACGGATAGTTCTTAGATAGTTCTACCTTATTATTATAGTTTTTAGAATTTTTAAGGACATGTTGCCCAAAGGTTTTATGCTTTTCTACTGAAAAGTATTTTGAAGTCTTCCGCTGTAACAATTAGTTTTTTTGAGAAGTTTAGTACTTTCAATTATTCTTTCTATTATGAATAAAATAGTTTGAATTTCTTTATCTCTTTTAATTTGCCTTGATTTTATTAAAGTGAAAATTTTGTATTCTTCAATTTTTATACAAAGGCACGAGATATTGAAAAGAAAATAACAAGTGAGTGTCACTTGTAAAGTAACTCCGGCCTGACTCGCCATTTGGTTAAGTCTGCTGTCAAGAGAATGGTGGTCATGTACACTGCTTAAAGATAAGGGGGTTGGGGTGTTACATTCCCTACTTGAAACTCTAGGGGTATCCTCTTGTAAGTATCGTTCTTCTGACGACTCTGAGCTGTAGCCAACCTCTTTCGTATTAGTTTGACTTGGTTATTCATTTCTTCCACCAAGTCTGGCCCAGTAAGAACATGATCTTCAAGTTCGGCCCAACAGGTTGGTGATTTGCAGGTCCTTTCATACAAAGCCTCATATGGAGCCATCTTGATACTTGCCTGATAACTATTGTTATAGGCAAACTTTGCTAAGTGCAGGTACTTGCTCCGATTTCCTTTCAAGTGCAGAACATAAGATCTTAACATATCTTCTAAGGTCTGGATAACTCTTTTAGATTGCCCATCTGTCTGAGGATGAAAAGTAGTGCTCATGGTGATTTTAGTACCCAACTCCTTCTGTAAGCTCTAATCGAGAACTGAAGTGAGAGTCTTGTCAGATACTATCGTCTTGGGCACACCGCGTAGCCTTACTATCTCTTTCACATATAGTTCTCCCAGCTTATTGACTTGGTCTGTGGATCTGATTGGCAAGAAATGAGCCACTTTAGTGAAACGATCCACAATCACCCAAACCATATCCTCTCCTTTCTTATTCTTTGGCAAACCACTAACAAAATCTATAGCAATATTATCCCACTTCTATTCAGGGATAGTGAGTGGTTGTAACAATCTAGAGGGTTTCTGGTGTTCTGCTTTTATTTGTTGGCAGGTTGAGCATTTAGAAACATGCTTAGCCACGTCTCTTTTCATCCCTCTCCACCAGTAAGCTTTTCTAAGATTCTGGTACATCTTATTTCTACCTGGATGCATCGTATACTTGGTCTGATGAGCCTCATCCTGTGTGGTTTGCTTACTCTGTCCATTCTGAGGTACACATATCCTTTCCCCGAGCCTTAGGATATTTTCAGCATCTAACCTGAAGTCAACATCCTTGCCCTGTGTAACTCCTTCAATCAGACTTGTAAGCCATTTGTCTTGCCTTTGTTCATCTCTAATCTGGTGCAGAAGATTCGGTTGGCAAGACATAGTGTAGAGGTAGGCTTGCTTTTCATTTAGAGTTATACCCAGCCTCAAGTCATCAATCAACTGGAACATTTGACTTTTCTCTTCCTCCTATTTGTTGAACTTCCTACTCAAGGCATCAACCACTACATTGGCCTTCCCCAGATGGTAGTGTAGTTGAAAATCATAGTCTTTCAAGAATTCTATCCATCTCTGTTGTCTGAGGTTCTACTCCTTTTGGGTGTAGATGTACTTCAAGCTCTTGTGATATGAAAACAGATCAAACTTCTCACCATACAGGTAATGTCTCCAAATCTTCAGGGCAAATACAATGGCTGCTAACTCTAGGTCGTGAGTAAGGTAGTTCTTCTCATGGACCTTCAACTGTTTCTTGCATAATCGACTACTTGTCTTTCTTGCATCAATACTATTCCCAGTCCACTCAGTGATGCATCAATATAAAGGGTAAAGGCAACGTCATGGGTTGGAGTGACTAGGATAGGGGCCGTAGTCAATCTCTTCTTTAGTTCTTGGAATGATTGCTCGCACTTCTCATCTCAATTGAACTTAACTCTTTTCCTGGTTAGCTTGGTCATAGGTTCTGCTAGTTTAGAGAAATCTTGGATGAACCTTCTGTAGTATCTAGCCAGGCCTAAGAAACTTCTGATCTCTGTAACTGTCTTTGGCTGCTTCCAATTCATGACAACCTCCACCTTCTCTGGATCTACGAAGATACCTTCATCTGATACTACATGCCCAAGAAACTTGACCATCTTCATCTAAAATTCACACTTGCTGAACTTGGCATATAATTGGTGTCTTCTGAGGGTCTCCAACACTATTCGCAAGTGTTCCAAATGTTCAACTTTCGTCTTTGAGTAAATCAGGATATCATCCATGAATACCGCCACAAACTGGTCAAGGTATTGTCTAAGCACTTGGTTCATTAAATCCATGAATGTTGCTGGGGCATTGGTCAAATCCATGAATGCTGCTGGGGCATTGGTCAAACCAAAAGGCATCATGGTGAACTTAAAGTATCCGTGTCTCGTTTTGAAGGCTGTTTTGTATATGTCGGACTCCCTAATTCTCAATTGATCAAATAGGTCATCAATCCTCGGTAGAGGGTACTTATTCTTTATTGTAGCTTGGTTTAGCTTCTGGTAGTCAACACATAGTCTCATAGAACCATCTCTCTTCTTCGTGAATAGTACAGGTGCTCCCCAAGGTGACTCACTTGGCCTAATAAAACCTTTTTCTCGGAGCTCGTCGAGTTGAGACTTCAACTCAATTAGTTTTACTGGTGCCATTCTATAAGGAGGTATGACTATAGGGTTAGTTCCAGGGTGAAGTTCAATCTTGAACTCTAATTCTCTAACAGGTGGTAGTTCGGGTAAGTCGTTTGAAAACACATCCTCGTACTCACTAACTACTGCTAGGTCTTGGATTTTCTTTAATTCAACATATTCTTCTTCAGAGAGTTCCTCGAACTCATTCTTCTGCCTTAAGCAGTTTATCATGGCTAAGGTTGGACTCCTCGGTAGTCGCTGCATATCCCCATTGATTCTATAGGTTTTGCCAGAAGGTAGAGTTATGGTCACTTGTCTTTTAGGACAATCTATTTGGGCTTGATACTGGTCTAACCAATCCATCCCCAAGATTACATCATAGCCATAGAAAGGTAAAGTACATAGATCAACCGTGAAGAGTTTATCCCCAAACCTTAGGTCACAACTACACATTCTTTTTGAAGTCACAGTGGTCCCTATTGGTATGGACACATTCAAAGTCACGGGTAGTGTTTTTGTCACAAGTTGTAACCTATTAGCTAATTTCTCGAAAATAAAGGATTTTGAGGCACCTGAGTCAAACAATAGTTTCACAGCAACATTAAATAACAGGAACATACCTTCCACTGTAGGGACTGGGTCTTCATGAGTCTCAATAGCAAATATTCTGGCCTGGTTCTGACCATAGCCCTGGTTCTGTCCATGATTGGCATTCTGTTGTTGTTGCTTGACTTGAGGACGACCATTTTGACTTCCTCCTTGAGTGTTCTAGTGTTGTTGGGGAGCCTAAGCTAGTATAGTCGGGCAATTTCTTGCTATATGGCCTCTCTACCTGTACACGTAGCATAACCCTTGTCTCTTTGCTTGCTCCCTTGACTTGTCTTTATTCTGCCCCTGTCTGTGTGGTGCATTCCCACCGCTCTTACTTTTCTTTTGAGCCCCTTGATTATTTTCATTCTTGGGCCTCTTATTCTTCCCCTTCAACCTTTGTTCCAAGTTGAGTTCTTGTTTCAGAGTTAGAGCCTTTTCCTTGACGTCTTTGTAAGTCTTTAGGCCTAAAGTCTTCACTATCCTTTGGATCTCCATCTTGAGACCTTGTGTGAATCGATTGACCTTCTTTTTCTCCTTCCTAATTAGATTTGGTGATAATTTGGCCAGTTTGGTAAACTTCCATTCATATTCAACTACAGTCATGTCCCTCTGATTCAATCGAACAAAGTCCTCTTGTAGCTTACTTAGGGTTGCTTCTAGAAAAAACTTTTCATAAAAGATCTCTATGAATTTCTCCCAACTCATAGCATCAATATCTATATTAGGGTCCATCTTCAGCATCAATATCTATATTAGGGTCCATCCTCATCATTGGCCACCAACTTCTGGCTGGTCCTTTGATGTGGTGCATGGCCAGTGCCACCCGTCTTGACTCAATTACCTTCAGTACATTGAGAATTTCCTCCATCTCTTGGTACCAGTGGTCTCCTAAAATGCAATCTGTAGTACCATTGAATGAAGGAAGGTGGAGCTTCTATAGCTCTATTAGCATCTTTCTCTATTTCTCATCATCTAAACCCTCTTGGGTCCTCTGATGTTTGGGATCTTGGGCAACTGGTGCTGGCTGTTGAACCTGCGTGCGTTCAGGTACTCGAGGCTGAGAAGCCACCTGAGGGATTATCTGTAGAAGTGCCCTCAATAGTTGATCCAGCACCCTCTGCGAGATCTCATTCATCATGGCCTCCATCCATGCCTCCATTCCAGCAGGTAGTTCCTGTTCCTGTGGCTCAGTCTCATCAGAGGTGGTGGATTGAGTAAGATACCTTCTTGCTCTAGCCATTGTCTATAAATTTAACACCCTTTCAGTATTTACCTCCTCAAATGTTCGTATTATCATGACTCTAGATTCTTGTTTCTAGGTCCTCAATTTGTTCAGTGGCCTAAAGGTTTTTTCTTTTAGGTTTTTTTCATGCATAGGTACAGGATTTGGTCTTAAAGTAAATAAGCAGTGAAACATGCATATCACACAATCATACAATCAAGTTAGCACAACAAGGTTCCAAGCTTCCACCTAAGCTTTCAAGTTCAAGTGTCCCATACCACTCTACCCTTTCCACTTATGCTTTCACCCAAAATAGAGTCGCACCCAAACAATGTCACAAATTGCTCGATAACTAAGGTTCCCAAGCCCACTATATTCCACCGTCCCATACCAGCGAGCATAGAGAAACTCGTTCTGCCACAATTACCGATCATTCACCACACATGGTCCATTGTTCTCTGAGTCTAGGCTTCTTCCATACCCCGAATCCCTATGCATCCCATATTACATAGAAACCAAAAGATACAGAAGCTTTCCGGTCTCGTGTCTTGATAAAACAATTTTCTATTTTCACACAAGTTTTAGTCTCTAACCTATACCCTAGAGATTTATGTTTTTGATCCACTATGCCACCCATGGCTACACCACGTTTCTACCTAGGGTCTGCCCTCTGGACCTAGGGTTCAATCTAGTTGACTCACAATCTCTGTCTAGTCAAGATACTACATTTGGCATCTTTTTCAACTTCTATTTACTTTCTTACCCTAATTTCTCACCTTCTAATTTTCTTTCATAGAAAGTAAGAGTGTTCTTTAACTCCGACTACACATATAAGATGGTGGGACAACCTCCAAATCAAGCGACAAGACCGAAGCTTGCTTAGCAACCATGCTTTCTACCACGGGATAACCCACCTCCATTTCAATGTTTAGCTTTACTCGGGACAAAACTTACCCACTATCAGCTCATCTTGTAGTCTTTGCATCCAAATAAAACATTTGAAAATATATCTTTCATTTTTTAAAACACTTTCTAAAACAATTTTCAATTTTCAAAAATAGAAGGTAAGGCATTAAAATTTCAATTCAATTCATTGTGAAAGCCTAATTTGAGTTTCTAATTCTTGTCAAACAACTAATGTTTGACTTTATATTTCTAGCCTAATCAACACATGTTTAGGCTTGACTTTCTATTTTTAGCCCAAGGCACCTAAAGGCTAGGCTCTGATACTACACTTGTAACACCCTAACCCCCGAGATTTTCAATTTGGACTTTACCACAAGGCAGGCCGGGCCAGTATTACTTTACAAGTACATAACTTGACTTTCCATTTCAATTATTTCATGCTTTAATAGTATTTAAGAGTACATAACTCAAATTTAAGAATTTAATAAGGCAATAATACAAGAAATAAAATAAATTCATAAACTCTATTAATTAAATAAAATTGAGTACATAATTTAATCTTGAAAAAAAAACTATTATAGCAGAAAATTTAAAACTTGGGCAGTATGCCCTTATATAGAAATTAAAAACTTTCTAAATAAAAAAAATTTAACTAATATTCATGTTCTTCATGTAATTCAATTTCCTGAAAAATAGAAGGAAGGGGTGAACACTTAGCCCAGTGGATCTTTTTCAAACCACCAAATTACTAATTTAGCATTAATAACGCATTCAAATTCAAACACTTATAAATCATTAGGGTTTCAAACAATATTTTGTTTATAGCTGTAAATTTAATTGAAAGGGTTTCAAAGCCCTTAATGTTCTTTATCAAAATACCTTCCTTGAGTGAAAAAACATTTTTTTTGTCAAGTTTCATTAGACTTAGGGTCTAACCCATATTCCAAGTACTTTGGGACATTACCCATGTGAACTAATTACATGTAAAGAACACCTACAGTGACCCTCATGTTCACTATGACAGTACGTGGTTCTTAATCTCAACATCTTTCATTAAATCTCATAATCATGAATCATAAATAAATCATGCTCAAGAAAAATATATAAAAATAATTTTAATATATAAACATTCAAAACATGAAAACAAACACTTAGTATGCGCCATACTTTAATATAAACCTAAACATGTATAATCTAATCATGACATGATTCCATGATGTATATGCAAATCTGAAATATATTTTTTTCAAAAAAATAAAACATGTTAGTCACACATAATATGCATACCAAACTGAAATTAAATATGTATGAACATGGTATTAAACTAAATAAGTAGAATAGGGGTTTGAGAAGTTACTTCCACTTTAAAAAATAAATTTCTTTTACACACTTCTGAAATTCGGCAGAGTTTCGTTACTCCAAAACTTTTAAACACTCAAAAACTCTCAAGAACACTCAAGAATAGTTCAAGATTACTCAAGAACTGATGGGATTGTCAAGAAGAAGGCCAGAGAGAGTCAAGATGGACTAGTATGCTCTTGCTTTGGGATGAAAAAAATGAGAGTACTAAAGGTCCTTTATATAGAGTTTAGGGGATGAAAATTGGTAACTTTAGGCATTTTTCATATGAAAATTTTCTATTTTTATTAGGTCTTAGTGGTTCCAATTCAAACAATGGGTTTTAGGGATTTTTTTTGGTGTATTTTTCGAAATTTTGTTTCTATTTTTTTGGTTTTTCCATCTTTTTTTTTTATTTTTTTCTTTTTTATTTATTGGAGCATAGATCACGGCCGCACGATCTTGGCAAAGTCGCCAAAATCATGCGGTGCGCATTTCACCCGCATGCGAGTGAATTCGGCAATTTCGCCAAATTCGTGCACCCATGTGTGTTTTTTTCTTATATATATATATAATTTTCTATTTATTAAATATAATGTTACAAATTTATAACAATTTAGTATATCATACAATTGTGTAATAGTATATTATACAATTGTATGTATAATAATTTAGTATATACATAACAATTTATAAATGTTATAATGTTATACTATTATATGTACAATTATTTATATTTATATAATGTTATACTTGCATTAGATAAATATGAGCATATAACATTTTATTTATTTATTTATAAATTCACACTTATTATTACTCATACATTTTGTTTTGTATATCTATACTAATATTATATTATTTTAACACCCATTATACTAGCACACATATTATATAATATTATTTTTACAACCATAACGAATATTTTTATATAGTCACATTTATCTAATATTCGCATCTCATATTTATATATATCCGTATATATATATATATATATATATATATATGTATGTATGTATGTATGTATGTTTCTATTATTTATTTTTGGACACCAAGACTTTCCAATTAATTTAATCTATTTCATACTTTGAGTATACACAATTTATATCTAGAAATGCTATAAATTTCTTAAATGAAATATTTTATTTAAAATTCGTATAAAACTCGTGGGTGTTACAATGTATGTATGTTTCATGTTTTTTTTTTCAAATTTATATTATTTTTATATAATATTCCAATTTTATCTACACTTGTATGATATGATCGTGAAGAGTTTATAGTTTTTCTTATTTATTTATTTAAAATATTTTATATTTATTATTTTTAAAATTATGTAAAGGGTTTATTGACATTTTGGGTATTACGCGGTAAGACAAACATATCAATTATGAAGGAGTCGGCGACCAGAGTGTTACAGGTACACGCTACCACAGTACTGCAGTCTTCTCTTCTTTCTCTTTCTTTTATTGTTCTGGTTACCTTGGTAATACTCTTCCTTACCGTAGTACTTAGAAGCTATAATGGGTAGAGAGTCATTAATTTATGGTCTAGAAATACTAAAGAATGCTTTAACTACTAAGAATAATGATTCAATCTTTAAGGTTGAAAACTCAAGACGATTGTAACAACAAAAAAAAAAACTCAATGGAATCACTGGACAAGGTAGAAGTGATTGCCTTACTCTTCTGTATTATTTAAGTTTTAAATATGGAATGTGTTTGTTTGGTATTTTGATTGAATATTAGGTGCATGCTAGTATGTTTTATTAAATTTTTGGATCATATGATTTTTGTGTAATTATGATATATGGGGAAGAACAAGTGTAATACCCCAAGAATTTATAAAATTTTTTGAATAATAGTTAAAATAAATAAACATAAATAAAATACTTGAAAAACATAAATTTTAATTCTCAGGGATAAGAAAAACCAAAGGCAAGTTCTTAGGACCCAAAAGGTGAAATTTGACCCTTAAGAGTAAAATGATAATTTTACCACCTAGGGGTAAAACAAACATTTCACACAAATACTAATACACATAAACAAATAAAAGTGACTTGTGAATAATTTATATAAAATAAAATATTTTTAGAGGACCTAAAAATTTTATTGAAAAATATTAGAATTTATTTAGTAAAAATTCAATAAAATCAGGTGTATGTATACATAGAGTGTATTATATATAAAATAAAAATCGATTAATAAAATCCAATGACAGTGACATATAAAGTAAATCCAATAATAAAAAATGTGATGTGATTTAAATGAGTAAATAAAGGTCACAAAAAATTAAATAAGAACTTAGAAAGAATTAATGGACAAAATCAGAAAATAAAAGGTATGATTAGTGGACTTAAAACACGGTAGAGTTGAAAACTAATATGTGGCAAGTGTGTAGGCCAAGAGTTGAATAAGAAAGCAAGGGTAGAACATGAGACTGAGATCCTTGGACGTCCCATATAGATGAGAACAAAAGGATTTGGATAGCGTTGGATTTGAGTAGGACTCTTGAGAGATAAACACAATCCAACTGATTCTATCCACTGACAACTACTAAAACCTATCTTAAACATACCTTGATCCTATCGTAAATGAAGGGGTACAGATTCTAAAGGGATGAACACCCTAGGCCACAATTTTGGGAGAGTCCCATGCTAATAGGACTCTATAAAAGGGAGTTAGGATAAGATAAACGCACAATCTCCTTATAACACTCCTAAAACAACCCAAACTCTATCCTTTTATCCTCAAGACCAATTCCTTTAACTCTCTAGAATTGAGGTGCAACTTTTCTTGTTTATCTAGTTAAAAAGTTGACTTCTTTGTTAACAAACACAAAAAAAATCAATTCCCTCTTCCCCTTGTACGATTCTCAAAGTTGACCAATAGAAACATCATACAAGAAGTTCAAGAACCCATTTTAAATTGCATCAATTTTCTTCAAGGTTTGTCACACCTATTCTTAGCCCTTCTCAATTTCTTTTCATTGAATCAATCAAAGCTTCCATCTTCAAAAACCTTTCCCAAAGTCGTCCCCATAACCAAGACTTCCTTCAAGTTTCTTTGCAAATTTAGGAGTAAGCGGAAGGAATTGATAGACAATTTGGAGAGGGTATAATCTACTGACTCTTCTTTCTTATTATTCTATAGATCAATTCATGTTTGAATATTAGATTTAGTAAGAAAATTAGTGTTATATTAAATTAACAGGTGCTAGAAATTGTTAATCATAGGGTATTTGTATGCATGAAATTTGACGCAAGGAATGGTGATTTAACTTGGATGCATATAAATTAAAACTAGTTAATTTTGTTTAAATTTATTGTCATGCTAAAATCCTTAAAATTTAACAAAAATGAGTTTAAAACAATACTTTAATGGAAATACATTTTTGTATGAAAAAAATTAGTTAATCAAGTGATAGACCAAAGCATTGTGAAAACATCACTATAGGTGTACGTAATAGTGGTCTAGTGTAGAAATGTTGTTATTTTACATATAATTAGGAATAAATTCTAGAAAATTGATTTCTAGAAATTATGACCAGATTTATTAAATTGGAATGCAAATTAGTGTAGAGAAACGATAAAAATAAAATTTTGGACATATAATCACATGATTGACATAGTACAGTTCTAGTAAATAAGGAAATAAGCCATTGCCAACAACTATTGGTAAAATTAATGGAAAATTTCTAAAATTCCAGAAAATTAACTTTCTGGAAATCTTAATAATAATTAGATCAAAATGCCAATTTTTACAAAATTATTTTAAGAAATAAAAATCTTACATTAAGGCATAGTACATACTCTAAATAAGGTAGGAAATAGTGTACTGTATATGAGTGTGGAAAAAAATTAACAAAGAGACATTACATCAGAAAAATTTTAGAAAATATAGTTGCTGGAAATTCTATAAAAAATCAGTGAAAAAAAAAGTTATATTAATATACTATAACCTATTGGATTGAAAAATGAAGCCATTACTACATTAAGATATGAAATTGACAAAATAAGTATAATTTGTGTAAAAAGAGAAAAAAAAAGAATTTTAGGAAGAAAAACCAAAATTTTAACTTGCTGGAAAATAGAATAAAAATAAAAATGAAATAATAGAATTTTTATTAAAAATATTAGTATCCATGGAGAAAAGGGTGTAGGTGAATACCAATCGTTAAATCCAAGTATCATGCAAAATGGGCATTTAAAATTATAAGAATAAAACTAATTATAATAGGTTCAACTAAAAATCAGTAATAATAAATTTTAGGAAGGAAAAATAATAAATTAGGAAGGAAAAATAATAAAAGTTAAGTGTACAGTGGGAATTAGGACAACAGCTTTAGTATGAAAGGAATAATGCACTGAAAATAGGGACAATGCCCAATAAAATAAAATAAATAAATAAAATCAGAAACAAGAAAGTTTAGTACATTAAAGTCCCCTTAGATTTATAAAGGAATTAATTTTATTTGGTTTAGGTTGTTGTCTCGGATAAATTCTAAGGTAGGTTTATAATATCCTAAAACTCTATAAGACATCCATGTCACTGGTGAACAGTTAAAATAAAATAACTAATTAAATAAATAATAAAATACTCAAAAACTATGTAGAACAAGTCCAAATAAACTTAAAATAAATATAAAAAGGATATAAATTCAGAAAACACGAGAAATGGCAAAGAAAAGACGCAAAAAGTTAAAATTTCACTGGTTACCGTCGTAATAAAAGTTAATGACCGTGGTAATTCCAGACAGACCCAAAAAATGGAGAAAAATGTGTTGTTCTAGTTACCTTGGTTGATGACCGCGGTAATCATGAAAAAATCCAGAAAAAATGAAATGTTGCTTTGATTATCTCAATCGGTTACCGCCGTAATCCCAGACAAACCCAAAAATGAGCAAAATGCATCATCCTGGTTATCGTGGTCAATGGCCATGGTAATACTTGATTACTGCGGTAATTCTTGGGTGATTGTAATAATTTGTGGTTTTCTATAAATACGCAATGTTTGCGTAGAAACCCTAGATCTGAGTCTTATGTGCCACAACTCACTATTTTCTCTCTAAAACCCTAACCAAGCTTTCCAAAACCATTTCCTCCTCCTCGCCCCATTCAAGTTATATGGTGGTTTAATGTCGGGACGCCTTCCCAGAGTCAAGGGCGGCCCGACTGGCACAACGGTCTGACGAAACTCTCTCACTAAGAGGAGTTCGCCCAACCGCTGTTAAGCCATCTTTGCAAACCTCATGTGATGGGACGATATCAGAATGATTGGAATCATTAAAACCAAAGTAAGCAATAATTCAAACGAT
>JAJIYU010004957.1:0-23291 GCA_030144865.1 Tinospora cordifolia
TTATTTTTCTAAACCTTAATTTTTCATTTAATTATCAAATTAAGGTTTTATTTGTTTAATTTTCACAATATCTCTAATTTATTTTATTTTTCATGTGCCAACCCACCATTTACACCCAAAATTTCTTAAAATCCTTGAAATTAATTTATTTGACTTATTTTATTTATTTTCCTCAAATTAATTATTATTTGACAAAATTTTGGGGTATTACACCTAAAACCTAGGTTCTGATACCACTTCTGTATTAGAGGAAACTTTCAATCAGGGCTGGTTTGTGTGTACTAGATGTGTGAGTCTTGAGGATGAGATTGCTCTCAAGGGGGGTGGATTACAATATCCCATATCAGTTCGACCCCAGGGAGATTCTTGGGCTAAATGTGCATTTGTGGGTGTCTCATTATGTCGAGCACTTTTGGAAGACTCAGGTTCGAATCTTGCCAAGAACAAAACATTAGACCCAGCTAGTGGTGGCTAAGGTGGGGACAATATCGTCACGGTGGGCCTGGGTTGTTACACAAGCCTTATTTAAATCAAAATAAGAAATTAAAATCGAAAATCACCTCCATCTCAATCGCATCATCTTTTAATCTTGAAATTCCAAGATCCTTGAAACTTTGTTGAATCTTCACAACTTCTAGCATAAACTTTATGCATAATTTTGTTTCTCCACCTCCCTACTACTCTAATTATTGTTTAGAAACAACCCAAGAATGAAAGAGATGCAAAAAGGGAAGCAAGGAGAGCAAGAAGAGAATTATCTTGTCATTGCTGGGATGAAGAGAATGGTGTTCATGCTTGAATATAGAGTTCTGATGGACATGTTTTCGCAAGTTTAGAGTGTTTTCATTATAAAAACCTTTCTAAAACTCTTTCCCTTTCGATTTTATGTATTTCCTATGGATAAGAATTAGTAAGTAATTTTTTTAGAAGTTGCTAATACATTCTTTTTGGTTGATTTCATTTTAGAAACCTTTCTAATTCTCTATTTTACTTCTTTTTGAGTTACATATAATTAGTAAATAATTGTTTTAAAAGTTGCTAATAAATTCTTTTAAGTTGATTTCGTTTTAGAAACCTTAATTCTCTACTTTACTTTATTTAAATTATTTTATTTTATTAAATTATTTTATTTTATTTAAATTATTTTATTTTATTTAAATTATTTGAAAAAATTTTGGAGTATGACTCAGTCCGTGCCTTATATCACATCATATCCTTAGAAAGATAATTCTCTAAGGATCGCAGACATCAATTTGTCCCCAAATCTCACTCATATGTACAAGTTTTTTAGGCAATTACTGTAGTTTCTTTAGGGGTGGATACGCACAATGGTTTTGGTAGTGTAGAAGTCACGAATTGTAATATCTTAACTAAGTCTTCTAACACAAATGACTTAACAACACTGGAATCAAATAATATATTCACAGCAACAATAAATAGTTGAAATGTACCTTCAACAAGGAGTGCTAGGTCCATTTGTCCATTCTCCATGGCATATACTCGGGCCTAGTTTTGTTTGCCCCATTGCTACTTCTATGGCTGAGGTTGCTATTGTTGTGGTTGTTGCTGGACATAACCTCCTTGATTTCTACCTTGACCATTGTTCTATGCCTAATTCTATCTCTGTGGCCCTTGGTATTAACAATCCTTAGCAAGATGTCCTTTCTGGCCACAATTAAAACATGCTCCTTCTCTTCGAGCCAACTGTTTATCTATTTTAGCATTATTCTGTTGTTTATGAGACTAATTCTTACCTTGTTTCCTCTAGTTCCCTTGGTAATCTCTATTGTGAGTTGGTTTCTTATTTCTGTTATTTAACTTTTGGTCGAAGTTGAATTCCCTTCTACCTAGCAGTGCCTTTTCCACGACATCTCTATGTGTCTTCAGGCCCATTGGCACCACTTCCTTTTGAGTCTCGATCTTTGGATCTTCGGCAAATCTATTATCTGTCATGTGTTCCTCCTTGATCAACTGATGTGTAAACTTGGCCAAGTCATTGAACTTGACATCATACTCAGTTACAATCAGGTCAATCTAATAAACTTTGACTACATCTGGCTTAGTGTCTCCTCAAGGAAAAATTTCTCTTAGAATAATTCCTTAAATTTCTCTTAGCTCATTTGTTTGACATTGGTGTTTAGATTTGCTTTCAGCATCTTCCACCAACTCTTAGTTAGTCCCTTAAACTGATGGGTAGCCAATGCAACTCTATGAGGAGTCATTGACCTCAACAAATCTAGATGCTCATCAAGTTCCTGGTACTAGTGATCAACTGTCATTCAACCAGACTTATCATCAAACTTAGATGGTGAAAGTTATGTAATTCCATCATCATTGCCCTCTATCACTTGTCTTCAATGTCATTCTTGAATCAAATCCAAAGATTAAGTAAAATTCAGCAGAAATCTTTATTCAAAATTTGGGACATTTGCCTTTACAATATGAACTTTTTAAAAGTAGACTTTCAAAAATTCATAGTCTTCATGAAATTCAATTTCCTAAAAAATAGAAGGAAGGGATGAGCAAATAGTCCAGTAGATCATTCATCAAACAACTAAATTACCAATTCAAATCAATAGCACATCCAAATTCAATCACTTACAAGCATTAAGTGTTTCAAACAATATCTTGTTAGGGTTGTATGTTTGACCAAAAGGGGTTTTAAACCCTTGATGTTCTTCATTAAAATACTCCTATTATGGGATGGAATGACAATTCATCTTGTCACATTCCATTGAAAATAAAGATCATATGTCCACATTCCAAGTATTTTAAAACGCATTTACACTTAATGATGTTACTTATATACACTAAGTATATGCAAAGAACACCCATAGCATCACTTAGACTACTATGATGGTACATGGTTCTTATCTTCACTTTCTTATTTTTAAGATCACATAATCATGAAAGAAATTTAGAATATAAATTTTAGAATTTTAATAACCAAGAAAGCATGAAAACATCACATAACATGCTTGAAACATTGAATTAAATCCTAAACATGAATTATAAGCATGCCATACTCTCATGAGTGATTAAAACATAAAAACATGCTAAACCTAAAATAAGATGTGCTAAAAATTAGAATTTAAACAAGCATGAATATGCTAAAAATTTAAAATAGCAATGTAGATGTTTAAGAAATCCCCTCCACCTTAATTTGAGTCTCTTGTTGAATCTGGCAGAGGCTCCCTTATCTACCACTTTCAGAACTTCAAGAACTTTTAACCACCAAAAAAAACTACTTCAACAACTCTCTAAAATACCAAAATTAGAACTTCTCACATAAGAAAGAAAAGAGAGTGCGAAGAGGTGCCAAGAAGAGGGCAAGAACAAACAAATAGGGAAGTGACAACTCTTTGCTTTAGGATGAGAAGAATGAGAGCATGATGGGGTTTATATAGAGTTTCATGAGCACTAGTGGGCATGTTCACACTAGGAAACCTTTCCATTCCTCTACGAAGATGTTATCGAATGCATAGATTGAGTGTGCACACGATTTAGAATGTGGGTTGATTTGGTTTCCAATTCTTAGTGTGAACACAAGATATAAGCTTTATTTGATTTCTTACTTATGTGTGAACACAAAAGGTATTTAGAATACTTACTATTCTTTGATTGGAAGTTAATCTAGGTGTGATTATGTGAGCAAGGTAACTTTCTAATATGTTTTGGTAATGGATTCCTTTTCTTATGTACACCAAATCAACAAGATTTGCCAATATTCTATTTTGAATTAGAAACTTCTAATCTTGTTCCTAATGTGTTTAACATTTTTCAGCAACTTCTATTCTTAGATTAGAAACTTTTAATCTTGTTCTTTGGGTGTTTAGAAATATTTTTTAGCAACTTCTACTCTTAAGTTTGAAGCGTCTAATTTGGATTATTTGGGATGTTTTTGTTGTGCAGAGCATGGTGTATATGATCACACCATGGTGCACATGGAATCATTCGTTCATGGTTTCTCAATACTAAGTGGAACTTCTCATAGGGGTGGCATGCCAGATCATTTTCATGGCACATTGTAATTCCCCAACCCCCTCGAGACAGCTTTAAGCTCAACCATAAGGCAGGTTGGGTCCTATGTTATATTTACAAGTACACAACTTTCATCTCAATACCTTTATTCTAACATTTATTGAAATACTCATAAATTCACTTCCTTTGAGTTTAATTTTTAATAAGATAATACAAGTGAATAAAGAAAAACTTCAAACTCTTTGTTTATTCAAAATAAAATAAACAAATACATTATTGAATTCTTGTAATCAAAAGAAGAGTAAGTGACTCTAAAATTTAAAACAAAAATTCAGCAGAAGTCTTTATTCAAAATTTAGGCAATATGCCTTACATAGAAACTTTCTAAAAATAGACTTTCTAATTCTTTAGAAAGCTTCATCATGCATTTCAATTTCCAGAAAAATAAAAGGAAGGGGTGAGCACATAGCCAAGTGAATCATTCATTAAACAAGTAAGTTACTATTTCAAATCAATAGTACATCCAAATTCAAACACTTTCATGCATTAAGTGATTCAAACAACTTTTTCGTTGTAGTTGACGTTAAGATTGAAAGGGGTTCTACTCCCTTCATGTTCTTAATTTAGATACCCCTCTTTAGGGTAAACAGACATTTTTTTGTCACTTTCTATTGGATGTCACATACCAAGTATCCCTTAGTTACGCCCTGCAACCACACACTCTAAGCATGTGTTAAGAACACCCACAGCACCCATATGGGTCACTTTGACATTACGTGGTTCTTATATTCTATTTTTTATATTTAAGAATCAAATAATCATAAAAAAAATTCTAAATATAAATATTAAAATTTTAAACAACCAAGAAAGCATGTAAATAGTACATAACATGCTTGAAACGTTGAATTAAATTCTAAACATGGATTGTAAGCATGACATGCTCTCATGAGTGATTAAAACATAAAAACATGCTAAACTAAATTTAAAATATGATTAAACACACTAAAACTAAAATAAAACATGCTAAAAGCTAGAATTGAAACAAATATGAACATGCTCAAAATTTGAAAGAGCAAAGTAGAAGTTCAAGAAATTTTCTCCACCTTAATCTGAGTTTCTTTGTAGAATTCAGAAGAAGTTTTCCTTATTTACCACTTTCATAACTTCAAGACCTTCTAATCACCAACAAAACTACTTCAACAAGTTTATAAAATACTGGCATAAGAACTTTTTATACAAGAAAGAAAAGAGAGTGAGAAGGGGTGCCAAGAAGAAGGCAAGAACAAACAAAGAGAGAAGTGTCAACTCTTTGCTTTGGGATGAAATGAATGTGAGCAAGAGGGAATATTTATAGTTATTCATGAGCACAAGGGGGGCATCTAGGGCAGGTATGACAACTCACTACGTGTGGGCATGTTTCCAAACTCATAAGGGGATGGTTTGTATAAAGAGGGTAAATTGCTCATGGTTGGCTAGTGGGACCACTATGGCTTTCTAATTCAAAAGATATGAGTACAATCATGTTTCCTAACTATGTGTGAACACAAAAGAGCTTTAAATCATATTCTAATTTAAATGGGACATCTTATATGTGCTCATGACAACTTTCCTTTTTGGTTTCCTTGCTTGCTCATCACATAAACACAGAAGAAATATCTTGCCATTATCTTATTTCATGGACATCAAGCATGGGTGTACAATATTAAATTTGAGAGGACACCATATAATAATCAAATATGTTCATCTTGGTTCCAAATTACTATCTAAATTGGGTTGCTCACATATGTGCACACACAAATGTACGTGGTTGGGGCGATTTTGGCTTAAGTGGGTGTGGGTGTACACAATCAAGTGGGAGTGGCCATGACTTCATGGGTCCACAAAAATCAAATAAAAACTAATATCTCCTTATTTACATGAAATTATGATTTATATCCTATAGTTTTACAATCGTATGAACCTAATGCACATTTTAAGGTATGGTTTGGCCCTAGGTGATTTTTCTTTAAAAACTTTCCTTATTTAAGACCCACTGAGGTCACTAGGCAATGAAAATCCAAATCTTCACCAATTGTTCTGATTTTTGGATATATCATTCGTTTTGCTAGTCCATGTCATTTTGTTTCGTTTCAAGTCATTTCAAACCCCTGAAGTACCCTAAATGACAATTATTTTTAATTTGGACCCCTTGAAGGGAATTTGGCAAATGAAAACCTTAACCTCGACCAATTGTTCTAATTTTTGGATAAGTAATTTATTTTGTTAGTTCATTTTATTCCATTTCATTTCAAGTCATTTCAATCTGCTAAGGTACCCTAAATGACAATTCTCTTAAAGTTGGACCTCCTAAAGGGCGTTTGGTAAATGAAAAACTTAACCTCGACCAATTGTTCTAATTTTTGGATATGTCGTCCCATTAGTTGGTTCATGCAATCATACTTCATTTCAAGTTGTTTTGGGTCCCTAAAGGTTACCAAATGAGACTTTTGAAAGTCTGCCAAATTTAGCCCTGAAATAACGCTGGTTTCATTTTGCACCCAATTTCACTGAATTTATCTTGAATTTCATTTAATATAATATAGGGTTTTCAGGGTATTTCACACATAGGATTATTCTACATGAACTCAAATAAAGGAAACGTGTCATAGAACTTAAGGTAGGGTGAGGGTACACATTATCATGGTGTTCCACCCATGTGACTTGCACATGCTTAGGGTGGCCATGACTTCAAGGATTCACAAAAATCAAATAAAATTTAATATCTCCTTATTTACAAGGAATTATGATTTATACCCTATAGTTTTGAAATCACATGAACCTAATGCACATTTTAAGGTATGGTTTGGTCCAAGGTAATCTTCTATCAAAAACTTTTCTTACTTAAGACCCATTAAGGTCATTAGGCAAATGAAAATTAAAATCTTGGCCAATTTTTTTGATTTTTGGAGATTTCATTCATTTTATTAATTCATGTTGTTTCATTTCATTTCGGGTCATTTCGATTCCTTGAAGTACCCTAAATGCCAATTCTTTCCTAATTTGGACTACCTGAAGGGTGTTTGGCAAATGAAAACCCTAACCTCGACCAATTGTTATAATTTTTGGATATGTTATCCCATTAGTTGGTTCATGTCACCTTACTATATTTCAAGTTTTTTTGGGTCCCTAAGGAGCACTAAATAAGAGTTTCGGAACCTGCCAAATTTAGCCCTAAAATGAGCTCAGTTTTGTTTTGCACCCAAATTTCATATAATAAATGATAAATTTAATTTAATTGAGTACAATGAATTTAGGGTATTACAACCTACCCTCTTTAGAAAAATTTTTTCCTCGAAATTTATGTATAACTAAGGATTTCTAGTGGATAGGTGTGAATACTTGGTCTTCATCTCGCTTTTGAGTTCCCATGTAGCTCCTTCCACCCAGTGATGTTTCTATAATACCTTTATGAACGAGATATCTTTCGTTCATAGACACTATACTTTATGATCAAGGACTGTAATTGTTGTTTCCTCATAAGTAGCATCAGCTTGAATGTCAAATTCATACTTTATCCAGTTTTCTATTAAGTTCTAAGGCATGAGACCTCAACATATCCTCTAGTGTCTAGGTGACTCTATCAGACTTAATAACTTGATCTATGGATATGATTGGCAGGAACTAAGCCACTTTAGTGGGACGATCCACAATTACCCAATTGGTGTTTTCTTCCTAAGTCTTAGGATATTCTTAGCATTTCCCATGGTCAATATGCTTATCCAATTCACTTTCCTCCATCAGGCTTATGAGCCATTCGTCTTGCCTTTTGTTCATCCCTAATCTGATGCAATAGGTCTGATGGCAAGATTTGCTATAGAGATAGGCTTGTTTATTATTTAGGGTCATACTTATTCTAAAGTCTTTAATTATTCGATATAACCATTTGAGGTTGAACATTTCCCACCTCCGACTTAGTGGACTTGACCACACGACACACTTTGGAATTGTTACTTCGAGTAATTAACACTTCCTTTTTTCCTTCGAATATTTAACAGAGGGCAACGAGATTTCTTAAATAAATCATTTTCATTAATTGAAAATCAGAGGTACAAAACCTTATTCAAAGCTAAAATACATTCTAACATATAGCGAGTTTTAAGAACTCTCTTCCACTAATTATATTCCAAAAATTAATTTTTTGTCCTAACATTGGACTAATAGGATTTCTACTAAGGATGTTGATCTTCTTGGGCCTCCACAGCAAATATTCTAGCCTGGTTTTGACCATGACCTTGATTGGCATCCTATTGTTGCTGTCAGCCCTGAGAACAACCATTCTGAACCCCTCCCTAAGTGTTTCGTGGCTGATGAGCCTGAGCGGGTGTAGTCAGCCAGTTTCTTGCCTGCACATATAGCATAGTCCCTGCTTTCTCGCCTGTTCTTTTAATTCATATTTATTTTGTCCTTGATTTCAAGTTTATGATGCCTTCCCACCACTCTTATTCTTTCTCTTGGCCTCTAGGTTCTCTGTTTTATTACTAGGCCTCTTATTCTTTTCTCTCAACGTTTGCTCCAGGTTGAGTTCTTACTCTAGGATCATAACTCTTTCCAAAGCATCCCTATATCCCTTTAAGCCCAAAGGCATAACCACTTTGCGGATCTCAATCTTGAGACCTTGAGTAAACCTATTAGCCTTCATCCTATCCTCCCAGATTAGTTCTTGAGATAACTTGGCTAGCTTAGTAAATTTCCTCTCATAATCAGTCAAAGCGAGACCTCTCTAATTGAGTCTTACAAAGTCTTCCTGTAGCTTTCTTAGGGTAACCTTCGAACATAACTTTTTCATAAAAGATCTCATTAAACTCTTCCCAGTTCATCTTTTCAATGTCCATGTTTGTTTTATCAAACCTTCATACTATCATGACTCTAGATTCGGTTTCTAGGTTCTTGATTTGTTCAGTGGCCTAAAGGTTTTTCTTTTAGGTTCTTTTCATGCGTGGGTATAGGATTTGGTCTTAAAGCAAATAAACAGTAAAACATGTATATCACACAATCATACAATCAAACTAGCACATCAAGGTTCCAAGCTTCCACATAAGTTTTCACATTCAAGTGTCCCATACCACTCTACCCCTTCTACTTAGGTTTTTGCCCAGAACAGAGCCGCACCCAAAAAATTTCACAAATCGCTCGATAAGTAAGGTTTCCAAGCCCACTATAATCCACCATCTCATACCAGGGAGCATAGAAAAACCTGTTCTACTAGATTTACTGATCATTCACCATACATGGTCTATCATTCTTCGAGTCTAGGCTTCCTCCATACTCCCGAATTCTTATGTATCCCATACTACATAGAAACCGAAAGATAGATAAGCTTCCCGGTCTCATGTCCTAATCAAATAATGTTTTGTTCTCACACAAGTTTCAGTATCTAGCTTATGCCCTAGAGATTTGTACTTTTGATCCACTGTGCCACTCATGGCTACACCACCTTTCTACATAGGGTCTTTCCTTTGGACCTAGGGTTCTATATGGTTGACTCACAACCTTTGTCTAGTCAAGATACCACATTTGACATCTTTTTCTACTTTTATTTACTTTCTTGCCCTAATATTCTACCTTCTAATTTTCTTTTATAAAATTAAGGTGTTTTTTAACTCCGACTACTCATATAAGCTGATGGGACAACCTTCGGATTAGGTGGCGAGATTGAGGTCTACTTAGCAACCGCGCTTTCTAAGGCATGATAATCCACCTCCCTTTCAATGTTTAGCTTTACTGAGGATAAGGCTTACCCACTATCAGCTCAGCTTGTAGTATTTCCATCCAAACAAAACATTTCAAATTATATGTTTCTGTATTGAAAATACTTTCTAAAACATCTTTAAATTTCAAAAATAGAAGGCTGGGCATTAAAATTTCAATTTGGTTCAATGTGAAACTCTAATTTGAGTTTCTAATTCTTGTCAAGCAACTAATGTTTTACTTTATAATTCAAGCCTAATCAACACATGTTTAGGCTTGACTATCTATTCTTTTTGCCCAAGCCACCTGAAGCCTAGGCTCTGATACCACTTTTGGTATTAGAGGAAACTTTCTAATTTTGGCCCAACAAGTAATGTTGAGGCTTTGATACCACCTTTGTAACACCCCATCCCTAAGAGTCAGGTTTATGCTCAACCACAAGGTGACCTGGGTCCTATGTTACGTTTACAAGTGCACAACTTGCATCTTAGTTCCTTTTATTCTAACACTTATTGAAATACTCATAAATACACTTCCATTGAGTTTAATTTTCAAAAAAATAATACAGATGAATAAAGGAAAACTTCAAACTCTTAATTTATTCAAAATAAAATAAATAAGTATATTATTGAATTCATATAATCAAAAGAAATAGTACATAACTCTAAAATTTAAAACAAAAATTCAGCGAAAGTCTTTAATTCAAAATTTGGGGCATTATGCCCTCACAATATAAACTCTCTAAAAGAAGACTTTCAAAAAGATCCATAATCTTCATAAAATTCAATTTCCTAAAAAATAGAAGGAAGGATAAGCACACAACCCAGTGGAGCATTCATCAAACAACTAAGTTACTAATTCAAATCAATAGCACATCCAAATTCAAACACTTTCATGCATTAAGTGATTCAAGCAACTTTTTGGTTATAGTCAACGTTAAGAAAGAAAGGGGTTCTACTCTCTTGATGTTTTTAATTTAGATACCCCTCTTTAAGGTGGAAAGACATTTTTTGTCACTTTCCATGGGATGCCACAAAGTATCGCTTAGTTGTGCCCCACAACCACACACTCCAAGCATGTGTTAAGAACACCCATAGCATCCATATAGGCCACCATGAGAATATGTGGTTCTTATCTTCACTTTCTTATGTTTAAGACCACATAATCATGAAAGAAATTCAGAATATAAATTTTAGAATTTTAAACAACCAAGAAAGCATGAACATATCACATAGCAAGCTTGTAAGCATGAGATGCTCTCATGAGTGATTAAAACATAAAAACATGCCAAACTAAAATTAAAATATGATTAAACATGCTAAAACTAAAATTAAACATGCTGAAAATTAAAATTTAAACAGGCATGAACATGCTAGAAATTTGAAAGAGCAAAGTAAAAGTTCAAGAAATCTTTTCCACCTTAATCCGAGTTTCTTGTTGAATCTGGCAAAGGTTCCCCTTATCTACCACTTTCAAAACTTCAAGAACTTTTAACCACCAACAAAAACTACTTCAACAACTCTCTAAAATACTGAAATCAAAACTTCTCATACAAGAAAGAAAAGAGAGTGAGAAGAGGTGCCAAGAAAAGGGCAAGAACAAGCAAAGAGGGAAGTTTCAACTCATTGCTTTGGGATGAGAAGAATGAGAGCATGAAAGGTTGCTGTGGAATGAGAAGAATGAGAGCATGAAAGGTTGCCGTGGGATGAGAAGAATGAGAACATGAGGGCATTTATATAGAGTTTCATGAGCACTAGAGGACTTTTTGGTCACACTCACACTAGGAAACCTTTTCATTCCTTTATGGGGATGTTTTGGAATGCATAGATTCAGTGTGCACATGATTTAGGATGTGGGTTGATTTGGGTTTCAATTCCAAGTGTGAACACAAGATATAAGCTTTATTTGATTTTCTATTTATGTGTGAAGACAAAAAGGATTTAGAATACTTACTATTCTTTAATTGGAAGTTAATCTAGGTGTGATATTGTGAGCAAGACAACTTTTCAATATGTTTTGGTAATGGATTCCTTTTCTTATGCACACCAAATCAACAAGATTTGGCAATCCTCTATTTTTAATTAGAAACTTCTAATCTTGTTCCTAAGGTATTTAGAAATATTTTTCAACAACTTCTATTTTTAAATTGGAAACTTCTAATCTTTTTCCTTGGGTGTTTAGAAACATTTTTAAGCAACTTCTATTCTTAAATTAAAAACTTCTAATTTGGATTATTTGGGATGTTTTTGTTGTGTAGAGCATGGTGTTTATGATCACATCATGGTGCACATGAAATCATTCGTTCATGGTTTCTTAATACTAAGTGGGACTTCTTATAGGGGTGGCATTACAAATCATTTTCATGACACATGTGATCATTGTACATGAATTCAAATAAAGGAAACGTGCCATGGAGCTTACAGTAAGGTGAGGGTACACATGATCATGGTGTTCCACCCATGTAACTTGCACATGCTTAGGGTGGCCATGACTTTATGGGTTTACAAAAATCAAATAAAAATTAATATCTCCTTATTTATAAGGGATTATGATTTATGACCTATAGTTTTGAAATCATATGAACCTAATGCATATTTTAAGGTATGGTTTGGCCCAAGGTGATTTTCTCTCAAAATCTTTTCTTATTTAAAACCCACTTAGGTCACTAGGCAAACGAAAATCTAAATCTTAGCCAATTGTTTTGATTTTTGGATATGTCATTCATTTTGTTAGTTCATGTCATTTTAATTCATTTTGGGTCATTTCGATTCCCAGAAGTACCCTAAATGCCAATTCTTTCTTAATTCGCATCCCCTGAAGGGTGTTTGGTAAGTGAAAACCCTAACCTCAACCAATTGTTTTAATTTTTGGATATGTTATCCCATTAGTTGGTTCATGTCACCTTACTTCATTTCAAGTTGTTTTTGGTCCCTACGAGGAACTAAATGAGAGTTTTGGAACCTGCCAAATTTATTCTTAAAATAAGCCTAGTTTCATTTTGCACCCAAATTTTACAGAATAAATGATAAATTTCATTTAATTGAGTGCAGAGAATTTAGGGTATTGAATGTAATACCCTGAAAAATTTGTACTTGATTAAATGAAATCTACAGATCAATTTAGTGAAATTGGGTGTAAAATGAAATCGGGCGCATTTCAAGGCTCAATTTGGCAGATTCCAAAAATGTCATTTAGTGTCCATTTGGGACCCAAAAAAACTTGAAATGAAGTAAGATGACATGAACCAATTAATGGGACAACATATCCAAAACTTAGAACAATTGGTTGAGGTTAAGGTTTTCATTTGCCAAACACCCTTCAGGGGGTCCAAATTAGAAAGAATTGTCATTTAGGGTACTTTGGGGGATCAAAATGACCTGAAACAAAATGAAATGACATGAACTAACAAAACGAATGACATATCAAAAAATCATAACAATTGGCCAAGATTTAGATTTTCATTTGCCTAGTAACATCAGTGGGTCTTATTAAATAAGGAAAGTTTTTGAAGGAAAATTACCCAGGGCCAAACTATACCTTAAAATGTGCATTAGGTTCATGTGATTTCAAAACTATAGGATATAAATGACCAAGTATGCACACACCTATAGAAACCCTGAAGAATGATTTGATGTGATATGTAAATGATCAAGTATGCCCACACTTGTACAAACCATGAAGAATGATCCCATGTGCCATGTAAATGATCAAGTATGCCCATACCTATAGAAAACCATAAAAATGATTTCATGTGCCGAGATAAATGATCATGTATACTAAGGTTACATATAAAATGTCTCATAAGTGTGTGTGTGGGCACACATGTGACAAACCCAAGATAGAAGTTTAATGAGAGTTGCTGATTTAAAGAGATATAGAAAGATTCCTTCACCTGGAAAGAAATCAAAAAATAAAAACTTGCCTCATGCTCACATGTGGAGCCAAAATGAGATAATCCAAGGGAAATAAGAAACATTCCAAAGCTTTGTTTTTGTGTGCCTATATTAGAAATTTATTTGATTTTATGAATCATAACATATTCAAATGTTTGCCTACTAATAGAGGACGTCCAAGAAAGATTATAAAGTATTCTAAACCTTTAATTATGTTCACACACATAAAAGAAACAAATAAGGTTCAAAGATTTTATTCACACTTGGATTGGAAACCATAGTGGTCCCACTTGCCAACCATGAGAACACTTGCCCTCTTTATGCAAACCATCCCCTTATAAGTTTGGAAACATGCCCAAATGTGGTGTGCTGCCCTAGCTGCCCTAGATGCCCCCCTTGTTCTCATGAACACCGATAAATACCTCTCTTGCTCACATTCATCTCATCCCAAAGCGAAGAGTTGACACTTCCCCCTTTACTTGTCCTTGCCTTCTTCTTGGCACCCCTTCTCACACTCTCTTTTTTCTTGTGTGAGAAGTTTTTATTTTAATATTTTAGAGAGTTGTTGAAGTAGTTTTGTTGGTGATTAGAAGTTCTTGAAGTTCTGAAAGTGGTAGATAAGGGGAACCTCTACCGGATTCTACAAAGAAACTCGAATTTATGTGGAGGGCATTTCTTGAACTTCTTCTTTGCTCTTTCAAATTTCTAGCATGTTCATGCTTGTTTTAATTCTAGTTTTCAGCTTGTATTAGTTTAGTTTCAACATGTTTAATCATATTTTAATTTTAGTTTAGCATGTTTTTACGTTTTAATCACTCATGAGAGCATGTCATACTTAGAATCCATGTTTAGGATTTAATTCAATGTTTCAAGCATGCTATGTAATGTTTACATGCTTGAGTCACCGGTTGGCAGGAGTTTCAACTTCCAAAAGATGAGGTACGATCTATTAAATTTCTTCATGAGAGGGCATTAAAACGCGCCTCTTGGTTGTTTAAAATTATGATATTTACATTTCGAATTTCTTTTATGATTATGTGGTTTTTAAATATAAAAAATTAAAGATAAGAACCACGTACTATCATAGTGACCCATATAGGTGCTATGGGCATTCTTAACACATGCTTGGAATATGTGGTTGCGGGGTGCAACTAAGGGATAATTGGTATGTGGCATCCAATAAAAAGTGACAAAGAAATGTCTTTCCACCCTAAAGAGGGGTCTTTAAATTAAGAACATTAAAGGAGTAGAACCCCTTTTAGTCTTAACATCAACTACAACCAAAAAGTTGCTTGAATCAGTTAATGCATGAAAGTGTTTGAATTTGGATATGTAATTGATTTAAAATAGTAACTTAGTTGTATAATAAGTAATCCACTGGGCTACGTGCTCACCCCTTCCTTTTATTTTTTAGGAAATTGAAATACATGATCGAGCTTGCTTAGGAATTAGAAAGTCTATTTTTATAAAGTTTCTAGGTAAGGAAATATTGCCAAAATTTTGAATAAAGACTTCCGCTAAATTTTTGTTTTAAATTTTAGAGTTACATGCTCTTTCTTTTGGTTATATGAATTCAATAATGTATTTCTTTATTTTATTTTGAATAAACAAAGAGTTTGAAGTTTTCCTTTGTTCACTTGTATTATCTTGTTGAAAATTAAACTCAATGGAAGTGAATTTATGAATATTTCAATAAGTGTTAGAATAAGGGAATTGAGATATAAGTTATGTACTTGTAAATGTAACACAGGACCCAACCTGCCCTGTGGTTGAGTTTAAACCTGTCTCTAGGGTGTTGGGGTGTTGCATTACATGTCAGTTGTAGTAGCTCTTGTGGCATCTCTTAGGCCTTGCCATTATATGCAACCAAATATCCATTCAATTGTCATAAAACTTATTGAAGCATCCACATATATAAAACAAAAGTATAGATTTTAGTTGTACTAACATAACTCTAGATTCATGTTTCTAAGTTCTCTATATTAAGTGGCCTATTGGTTTATGCTTCTATGTCCACAATGAGGTTGTTTTGAAACCACTAATGTTTTTTTGGGTTTAGTTTTTGGTTTCAATAATTAAATTTTCACAATATTCCAATTTCAAGAAACACATACGACCATGCAAACAAAACAATCACACATATCGTCATGAATGTCACGCTAGCATAGAGAAACTTTCAAGCTTCCATCCATGCCTCTGAGTTTTAATGTCCCATACCATCCTTGCCTGACTACACAAACTTTACTTAAAAACCTCACCACACCCATACAATTTCACGAATATCTCGATCGCTAAGACCTCCCAAGCCCCACTATATTCAACTGTCCCATACCATCTAAGTATACAGAAACAAGCTCTTCCAAAGTCACTGACCATTCACCAAACAATGTCCATCAATCTCCAAGTTTTCCTCCATATCTCGAATTCCAACACATCCCATACCACGTAAAAACCAAAGATATAGGATCTCCCCGATCTCGTTTCCTAACCAATCAAGTGTTTTGTTATCACATTTTCATTCTCTAACCTATATCCTAAAAGTGTTTATTTGAACCTGTAACACCCTAGCCCTCGAATCTAGTCACATGAGCCACAATCGGCACACTTGTCTCTCAACTCAAGAAGTATTCACATTATAAAGAGCAGTCATTCCTGCTTCATATGTGGTCCTTTCACCGTCTGGCATCAAGATATTACTATTTCTCATATCATATTCTAGTGAATTTATACTAGGTCACATCCTATTGTATGTTAGAGTATTTATAGAGTAAATTATGACGTGAATAAATAACAATACTAGTATGATAAATTGGATGAAATAATCGACTTACCATCAATAATAATCAAATACTGAACCTCATGGCTGACGTTCATGCAACTAATAAAAGGTCTGGCCCATGGCTGGCTCCAACAAATACATGATAATTAATAGATAAATAAGCATAACGAATCTGAGTGGGACCCATGCCCTACAATTGATAAGTAGAAATAACTTTCTAATCCTATGCAACCTCATTAGTGAGGCATACCATTACAACAAAAATGTGTCTTCTTCACTTGTTAGAACAAGTGCCTTCATTGATTACTTGAAAAAAAAATTAGTGGAATGAGCTCAAGAACCCAGTGGATCATACACAAAACATCTTGAGTATTATTAAAGTCAAAACATAAAACATTCAAGCACTTATCAGGCATTAGGCATTCCATATAGTTCATTTGTTTAGATTGACATTAAGATTGAAAGGACTTTCCTCAATATTCCCTATTAGGTTCAAAATATCGAAAGTAATGCCCAAGGGCTTGTTATGAATTTGAAACCCTATCTTAAAAGTGACGTCTCAACTCAACTAAAAGTTTAGAAAGTGAAGTCTCAACTCGACTCTCAGTACCATCTCCCTATTGCCACAATAGTACCGAGACCCGCCTTGGATTGGGAGCAGCCACGATGATGCTAGACTATTGCCATAGTATTCGCATCACCACGCCGATATGTGGTTTACTCTCTTAATCATCTTTATTTAGTGACCATAAGCACATTCACAACATCAATATCTAGATATAAATAAATAATGGATCTAAATCAATAGTACATCATGCTTAGCGTTACTCAAGTCATGTTATTCCTCACGTGGTATACATGGCATATGTTCCAAATAGTATTGACATTACAACATGGTATCAACATCATAAAAGACAATAAATCATCCATACGTGTCACACACATAACTTTCATACTTCTAAATAATCAATTAAATTAATCATTCAATCATGTTTCATATTCAAACTTAAATAATACTAAAAAGTTTAAGGTATTCATTTCCACCTGCACTCAAATCCCTTTTCCTTATCTTGTCGCTTCAAAAAATCCTGAGTCCCCAACCTTGAGTTTTAATACATTATTTTTTTAGAAGTTGAAGCATTTTTTATGTTTATAAACTATAACTGAACAAATCATATTCACCCATAGTGTTTCATGTAAGAAGTAGTGTTTTAGAAAGGTAAATATGCTGGTTTGTCTCTGTGTACCGTAGTTGTAACGAGGACTACTGCGGTAACCATACTATAATAAAAGAGAAGCTTGGAGGGTGTTTGATGCATTACAGGGGAGCCATAATGTGTGATTTTGCATTACCATGGTCGGGCTTCTTATTATTGCGGTTGGCTTAGTTCTTGTGTACAGTGCATTACCGCAATTAGTTACCATGGTAATCACGTAACTTCTTGGAAAAAAACACTTTTGTGCATGTTCTTCTGTCGTTCTTCTCTCTCATGAATGGTTGTTGACGGTCATGCAAGTGAACAGGATCGTAGTAGTAATACCGGTGAGACCGGATATCGTCTTCAGGGAAAAAGTACTTGTTTGTGTAAGTTAAATCCCAATCTAGCGTTGGTTTTAGTTTTATCAAGACGTCCAATTCAGTTTGATAAGCAATTGTGTACACAGAACTTTAATTTCTTAAAAATAATAAAACTGAAAGTAAATTGACTCGGTGACAATATATAAAAAGGCTGTTTGGGTTAATAAACTCCTTTGTATGCTCTGTAACTTAATTTGAGATTATGATATACAAACACTTTGATTATCGCACTTGTAATTAGGACCCTATTCCTAGGTGTTCCAATTTTGCACTTGTATGTTTCTCGATACCCTCTTCCAAGGTGTTCAATCAACAATCCAGTGGGTTCAAATAATGATTCCTATGCTATATCTCCTAGATCCAGTCACAATCTTCCGATCAATGACCTGATCTAGGTCTCTACTGCTATAACCTTTCACCAAACCTCTCTCCCGAGATAATTCGATGATCTTGGATTCTTTACGCCTATGGCCAGTAAGCATAAAGCATTAAGCATGAACAAATAAAGTAAAGTGCAAATAAATCATTGATAATGATAGAAATCATAGTGCATACATTGGTGTCTACTACCCAAACAGTAAAATGGAATTAGCTAGACATGGAAGAAAGATTCATCAAATAAAGAAAAGAATAGAAATCATTCATACTCTAATTGATAATGAAAAACTCCTTTAACTTCTTCACAAGACTCTATTTCTCCAGCCACCTTCGTTTCTTTCCTAATTTGGTATCCCCCTTTGCTAATCACACTTTTTCCTTTTATACCCGCACTCAATTAAGCCTAAAAATCACGATATTCGCGCAACTTAAGTGAGGGACCACGGTCCATGATCGTAGTCATTACTTCTGTGCAAAAACCCAGAAACTCTGCTCAATCTGTGGACCGCAGTTTGCCTATTTCTATGCAAATCCTGTTCTGGTTACCGCGGTCACCAGTATATGGACCGCGGTCTCCAGTACGTTATGTACAGATCATGTTCGTCTTTTGTTACTGCGGTCTTTAGTTGATGGACCGTGGTCTGTAGGTGTTCTTCTCATGATTTTCTTTCCTGAATTGCCTCCTTCTGCTCACTGCTTCAATCTATGTCCTGCAACACACTTAAGTTCTTTTCCAGACATCATTTCTCATAAAAGAATAACAAAACTCATCAAAACAAGGTTTAAAAGCTATTAAACAATGCAAATCTCTAACTACATGCAATTACAACTAATTTATACAAATTTAACTTCTATTCTCCTTTATTTCTTCTAAAATGCAACCTTTAACCTATTCTAATGTTAGTTTGCTACGCAACTAACAAAATACCCCCAAACTTAGACTTTTGTTCGTCCTCGAATAATGACTCTATCTTAGAACTAACATGTTATGCCATATAAATTTTAAATTCTTTTTCATCATCATTATAACCTCAATAGTCCATTCCTATAGTTCATGACTCATCAACACTCCTTTAGGCACTTCCATTTTGTCTAGATTTTCAGTTCATCATCTATTCTTCCCTAACTTCACTCTGTCATCAATCAGTATCTCAATCCTCTTAGACATTGAAAGTGATTTGTAGGTACAATTTCATTCGTAGAAATCATTTCCTCATACCTATGTACACAGATCCTCTCAACTTTCTCATCTATCCATCTTCTACTCAAGTCAAACTATAATCAGGATCAGTGGTCTTTCTCTTAGGTTGTAACGTGGCCTGGCTTAGGGTACAAGTGTAGTAAGGATTTAAAATTGACTCAGGTTACACTCATAGCAATAATACTAACCTGATTTGTTTGATCTTCTTGCTATAGTTCAAGCATTATTATTCTATCCTTGTGTTTTTCTTTGCTCATGCTCATGACCAAGTCCTCAAAACTCCCCCAAACATATTTTAGTATATACACTCCAATTAAACTCAAATGTACTCTCTTACAAAAATCAAAAGTCCAGCTCTCTTTGCTAATGTTGCAATATTAAGAACATATGTATGATTCTCTTCTTCTTCTTCTTTTTTTTTTTTTTTTTGAAGTGCAAATAATAAAAGGGAAACAGAGAATTAAACTTACATGTATCTCAATTATTCACATCATCTTCTTCTTTTACATCATCAGAATACTTAATATTACAACCATGAGTGCACACTGTTAGGTTTAACTAGGGTATTTATAATAGACTCAAATGTTTCTACAACTTTTAGGTTCATAATCAAGAAAACAGGTTGTCAGGCTCAAAATTGTGTACAAAGGGTAAAAAATGCTAGGATTGGCATTTAGGCTATGATTCAAACAATGATGGCTTACTTTATTTCCCTCTTAAAGTTATTCTTAAGTAGCAATCAAGACAAATTTGATTATTTTGAGAATCTATGGAAAATTCTTTCTGCTTATGTCTTGATTTCTACTCCTTACTTTCTCAGTTTTCAGAGCCTCAGTCTACCTAAGACTACAAAGATCTGTCAAGGTCAAATTTCAGACAAACCAAGCACACAGACTGTTTGTAAGCACACTAATTCTTTGTCCCATCACCCTAGAGGAATTTTCCATTTCATTGGTTACTCAGTGAAAAACAAAAATTTTTTTAGAAGTATGGCATGATTCAAACCTAATTGACACCTATATGCTCATGTCCTAACTAATATGCCTATGCATTTACACTAATTCAATGACTATGCTTTCTACATGTCATGAACTACTCAATTTAATTACACATGTATGCCAAAAAGATAATAATGCAGCCAAAATCAGTAAAACAAAATTAACTTGAACCTTAAACCTTGAACTTTAAGCTTGAATTTGAAGAAGAATGTGAAGAATATTGCGCGCACACCCCCAAACTTATTCTGTGCCTTGTCCTCAAGTGCACATAGATATTGAAACATGGACGTGGCAACATTTCGCACATGCATACAAAGAGAACCCAAAAAGAGAATTAGTCTGGAATTTAAAACAAAATGAGGATTAGCATAGATCACTTAAGAACACAGGTAAACATTTTGCACAGACAGAAGAAAACAAGAAAGAACAGAAAATTCACAACTATCCAAAAGTTCAAGACAACAAATAGAAGCGAGAGAAGAACAAAAGAAACATCAAACTGTGGTGCTCAAAGATCTGCACCAAACATCTCTTCTTCAGTAATGAAATCAATGAAGTGATCTCCCCCATCTGCATCATCATCATCATCATCATCATCAGCATCAACATCCATAGGCTGAGGTGGCAGTACAGGAGGAACACAAACCTCTGAATAGGGCACAACACAAGGGGGTGGAGGAAATGTAGCAGTCATCTCCGGATCCTTCGGATGCATCCACTTTGTCATGTAAGCCATCCAATGCATCATTCGATGCTCATTGGATGGTGTGCTAGAAGATGATGATCCACCTACAGCGGAGGACGGTTGTGGCACACTGGTAGGCTGAACAGGAGCAACAACAGTGGGTGACTGGACCGTAGATGGTCGCTGAGGTTCAGTAGCAGCCCGACGCTTCTTAGCAGGAGTATCTGTGAGCATTTTTACAACAATATGATCTTTCATCTTCAAAAGTGGCTCACTCTGCTCCCATTGTACCCCAGCCCTCTTGCACAACTCTGTGATCAGTGTAGGGTGCGGAACACCAGCATTGGTCCTATCAATAGTAGACCAAATGGAACTAGAAATAATAGTACCAATGTTGAAAGGGAGCCCTTTCATAATGCAATAAATGAGAACCGCTCTTTCCACTGTTACCCTATTAATGGCCAAAGTGGGAAGGAGATTAGCACAAACCAAATAAAGCCAAACCTTTGCTGATGTCTGAAACATTGTCTTCATCAGGTTGACTGGCCGATCATTATAACAGATCCATGAAGCCCCCTCAATGCATAATGTGCGGAGCACTTCATCTGGGTCGTAACGTGGAAGTACAGTGTAATACTCATCAGGAGTATCTGCCGGCAGCCCGTAGACTTCATTGATTGCTGCCGCACCAAATTGCACCCACTTCCCTTGGACCCATACAGTTGTACCCTCCCGATCAGTGGCATTAGCATAAAATTCTTGAACCAGAGGGATCACCGTTGTGCCAGGAGCTTTGATCAACTTTTCCCAGTGGCGACTTGCTATCACAGTATCGATCCCAAGGTTGCACTCTTCCTGCATCAATATAATACCCCTCTCGGGTATTAAATGCCGATTAGACTGTATAACATTAAACCATTGCTTTGCAGCGGCGGTTCTAAAGCGTGCTCTGTCCGCTGGTGGGAGTGGTGGGGCTGCAGGTTGCTTTCCCTTTGATGCGGGGTGTTTCATCTTTGGTGGCCTACCAAAAATTATGTCAAGTGGCAAAGAAACAGATTCATATTCATAAAATATAGTTTCAACTCATTGAAGACACCCATTCCAATCATTCAAACCATTACCAAGCATATTCGAATCAAGTTAGACTAAAACACATGCTTTGAAAACCAAAGAAATGGACAATGTTGCACATAGAAACAAATATTTTCCAGATTTTGCACATATAAGAGGGCAATACTGCATAAAAACAAACTTAAATGAGAAAATAAAAGGAAGTATGCTGTTAGTCTACCAAAATCAAATGAACACAAGAAGAAATTCTACTTACACTAGCACAAATGCAAAAATGAAAGAGGAATTACTAAAACTAAAAAGAAAGCACTTACATTTTTGCTCGAGACAAGAAGAAGAACTAAAAAATGCTTAAGAAGAAGAGACCCACTAGAGAGCTTTCAAGTTTTGCAGATGAAAATGCACAAATGACCACAATCTTCCCTTAAAAACACGCACGGACCGCAATCTTCCCTTAAAAACACGCATGGACCGCAGTCACCACTTTATGGACCGCGGTCCATGTATTGAAGTTAAATCGAAACCTATCTGTAGACCGCGGTCCATAAAGTGTACATGCCTGAGGACCGCGGTCGGCAGATTGATCATCACTCACATCTTCTGTGGACCGCGGTCACCAGTTTTGAGTATCACTGTGGACCGCGGTTGGCAGAAAGGGGTTTTTTGTGTACTAACTGCTGACCGCGGTTACTGGAGTGTGTACCGCGGTCGGCAGAATGTACTGAGCCTTTTAACCTCAAAAATAATCTCTACCTTCCATGTCTCTTACACAAATGATAGTACAATCCAAAATAAGCAAACAAAAGTACTAGAAAATAGATAGAATCAATGGGTTGCCTCCCACACAGCGCTATTATTAACGTTGTTAGCTCGACGTGGATACGATATGTCACTCCTTCAGCACTGTCAGTGAGACAGTTTGCTTCATTCCTCCATAGAAGATCTTCAAACGCTGACCATTCACCTTAAATTTGTGTCCATCTTGCAAGCTTTGCACCT
>JAJIYU010004958.1:0-23251 GCA_030144865.1 Tinospora cordifolia
ATTATGTATTCTTGAATTTTATACAAAGGCATGAGATATTGAAAAGAAAAGAACAAGTGTGTGTCGCTTGTAATGTAGCACCGGCCCGACCCGCCGTTTGTTAAGTCCACTGAGAATGGTGGCAATGTACTCTGATGAAAAGATACGGGGGTTGGGGTGTTACATTAAACCTGTCTCTAAGGTTCTAGGGGTGTTACACCCATACCACTCTACCCCTTCCACTTAAACTTTCACTTAGAAAATTGCCACACCCAAACAATTTTGCAAATATCTCGATAACTAAGGTTTTCCTAACCCACTATACCTGATTGTCCCATACCAGCCAAGCAGAGAGAAACAAGTTCTTTCAAAGTTATCGATCATTCACCAAGCATGGTCCATCATTCTCTGAGTCCAGGCTTCCTCCATAACTCCAAAATTCTGATGCATCCCATACTATATAGAAACTAGAGTTATAGAATCTTCCTGATCTTATGTCCTGACCAAACAAATATTTTGCACATTTTCAATTTTTAACCTATGTCCTAAAGGTTTATGCATTTGATCCACTGTGCCACCCTTGGCTACACTCATGTTTCTACCTAAGGTCTTTTCCCTTGACTAAGAGTTTCAGTTTGGTTGACTCACAGCCTTTGTCTAGTCAAGATACTACCTTGGACATCTTTTTCAACTTCTACTCAATTTCTTGCCCTAATTTTTCACCTTATAATTTTCTTTTATAGAAAGTGAGGGTGTTCTTCAACTTAGACCACTCGTACAAGCTGGTGAGACAATCTCCAGATCGGGCAGAGAAACCAAAGTCTACTTAGTAACTGTGCATATTTGGGCAGGATAACCCACATCCCTTTTAATGTTTAGCTTTACTTGAGACAAGGCTTACCCGCTGTCAGCTCAACTTACAAGCTTTGTATCCAAACAAAATATTTCATTACCTATATTTCCATTTTTGAAAATACTTTCCAAATTCAATTTCAAAAATAAAAGGTACAACATTCTAATTTCACAAAGCACAAGTCAAACTTAGTTGATTTAATACTTTCTAAATCTAATATCACCATTGGTATAAGATTAACTTTCTAATTCTAGCCCAATAACACAGGTTTAGGCTTGACTTTCTATTTCTAGCCCAAAACATCTAATGTTTAGGCTCTGATACCACCTTTATAACACCCCAACCCTCGATACTTTCAATTAAACTTAACCACAAGACAGGCCAGACCGGTATTACATCTACAAGTATACAAATTGACATTCTAATTCTTTTATCCCAAACCTTATTCATTTAAGTAACATATACTAAGGCAATTTGCATAATGGATAAAAGAAAACCTTCTAAATCTTTATTGATTTACTAAAATAAAAACAAATATATAACTTGAATTGAAACACTATAAGAAATAGGACATAACTCCAAAATAGAAACTTTAATTTAGCGGAAGTCTTGCATTTTAAATATTCAAAATTTGGACTACTAGTCCTTACATTAAGATAGAAAATAGAAACTTTCTAAAAATAAGTACTCTAAATTTCATGCATGCTCCATCATGTGTTCAATTTCCTAAAAAGATAAGAAAGGAAGGATAAACACATAACCCAGTGGATCATTCTAAAAAATAACTAAGTTACTAATTCAAATCAATAACACATTTAATTTCAAACACTTGCATTAATTAAGCGATTCAAACAATTTCTTGTGTATGGTTGTATGTTAGACAGAAAGAGGTTCTAATCTATTGATGTTCTTATCAAAATAACCCACTTTTGGGCTATACACATTTACACACAATAATGAGACCCATATACACTAAGTATATGTAAAGAACACTTATAGTATCCCTTTGGATCACTATGACAATACGTGGTTATTAAATTTCAAGTTCTTAGATTTAAATCTCACATTCATGAATCATACACAAGAGAAATAAAATTCAGCATGTAAACAAATAAGCATGGAAACATCACATAGCATGTATCATACTTTTAAAATAAACCTAAGCGTGGAACTAGGCATGGCATGATCTCATGAATGCTTAAACATGCTTTCATGCTAAAATTGAATTTTAAATCATGAATAATGAAATTGAAATCTGAATGTATGCATGATAAATTGATATTAAAACAAGTATGAGCATGCCATTAATTTAAATTAGCAAAGTAGAAGTTCAAGAAATCTCATCCACCTTAGTTGCTAGTTTGTAGCAAATCCGATAGAGGTTCCTCCTTCCAAACGTCTAGCACTTCAAGAACACTCAAAAGTACTAATTAAATTAAGCTTCTCACCTGAAACACTCAAGAACATAAGAAAAGTGAGAAGGGGTTGCCAAGAAGAGGGCTAGAGAAAGTCAATAGGAAAGTGTCAGTTCTTGCTTCAGGATGAGGAGAATGAGACCATTAGGGAGGTTTACATAGATTTTCAAGAGCAAGGGTGTAACACCCCACCCTTAGAAATAAGTTTAAGCTCAACCACAGGGTGGGTTGCGTCCTATGTTACATTTACAAGTACATAACTTGTATCTCAATTTCTTCATTCTAGCACTTATTAAAATACTCATAAGTACGCTTCCATTGAGTTTAATGTTCAACAAGATAATACAAGATAATACAAGAAAATAAAGGAAAACTTCAAACTCTTTATTTATTCAAAATAAAGAAATACATTATTGAATTCATATAATCAAAAGAAAGAGTACATAACTCTTAAAATATAAAGTAAAATTTAGTGGGAGTTTTTATCCAAAATTTGGGACATATGCCCTTACAATATGAACTTTATAAAAGTAGACTTTCAAAAATTCATAGTCTTTATGTAATTCAATTTTCTGAAAAATAGAAAGAATGGGTGAGCACATAGCCCAATGGATCATTCATTAAACAACGAAGTTACTAATTCAAACCAAAAGTACATCCAATTTTAACCACTTACAAGTATTAAGTGTTTCAAACAATATCTTGTTGGTGTTGTATATTTGACCAAAATGTATTTTTAATCCCTTGATATTCTTCATTAAAATACTCCTATCTTGGGATGGAATGACAATTCATCTTGTCACATTCCATTGGAAATAAGGATCACATGTCCCCATTCCAAGTAATTTAAAACACATCCACACTTAGTGATTTTACTCATATATACTAAGTATATGTAAAGAACATCCATAGCATCATTTAGACTACTATGATGGTACGTGGTTTTTATCTTGACTTTCTCATATTTAAATTCAAATAAATATGCAAAAAGATCATAATAATTAATATCAAAATTTAAATAATTAAGAGAACATGGAAACACAAATAACATGCTAGAAAACTTAAAAATAAGCCTAAGCATGTTATGCTATTGTGCATGAATTAAAAATATAAAAACATGCTAGCTAAAATTAAATCATGATCAAACATGCTTCAAATTAAAATTTAAACATGTTGAAATTTATAAAATAACATGATAAAAATGAAAGTATGAATGCACTAAAGACTTGAAGTAGTAAAATAAGAGTTCTAGAAATCCCCTCCACCTTATGATGTTTTCTCTTAAAAAATTCAGCAAGGGTTCCTGAGGTTCAATCACTTCGAAACTCCAATAAAATCACTCAAAACGACTCACTATAAGACTAAAATTAGAACTTCTCACACAAGAGAGAAAAGAGAAGTGAGAAGAGGTGCCAAGAAGAAGGCAAGAACAAACAAAGAGGGAGGTGTCAACTCTTTGCTATGGGATGAAATGAAAGTGAGCAAGAGGGGGTTTATATAGAGTTTCATGAGTATTTGTAATACCCTAAATTCTCTGTACTTAATCAAATGAAATTTATCATTTATTCAGTGAAATTTGGGTGCAAAATGAAATTGGGCTCATTTTAAAGCTAAATTTGGTAGGTTCCAAAACTCTCATTTAGTGCCCCTTAGTGACCCAAAAAACTTGAAATGAAGTTAGTTGACATGAACCAACTAATGAGACAATATATCAAAAAATTAGAACAATTGGTTGGGGTTAGGGTTTTCATTTGCCAAACACCCTGAAGGGGGTCCAAATTAGGAAATAATTGACATTTCGGGTATTTTGGGGGATCGAAATGACCCGAAACAAAATGGAATGACATGAACTAACAAAATAAATGTCATATCCAAAAATTAGAACAATTGGCCAAGATTTGATTTTTATTTGTCTAGTGACTTCAGTGGGTCTTAAATAAGAGTAGTTTTTGAGGAAAAAATCACCTTGGGCCAAACCATACCTTAAAATGTGTATTAGGTTCATGTGATTCTAAATCTATAGGTTATAAATCATAATTCTTCGTAAATAAGGATATATTAATTGTTATTTGACTTTTGTGAATGCATGAAGTCATGTCCACCCTAAGCATATGCAAGTCATATGGGTGGAATACCCTGATCATGTGTACCCTCACCCTACCCTAAGATCCATGTGACGTTTCCTTTATTTGAGTTCATGTAGAATGATCCCATGTGCTATGAAAATGATCAGGTATGCCACCCCTATGAGATGTACCACTTAGTATTAAGAAACCATGAAGGAACGATTACATGTGCACCATGATGTGATCTTATACACCATGCTCTACACAACAAAAACATCCCAAATAATCCAAATTAGAAGTTTCTAATTTAAGAATAGAAGTTGCTAAAAAATGTTTCTAAACACCTTAGGAACAAGATTAGAAGTTTCTAATTCAAAATAGAAGATTGCCAAATCTTGTTGATTTGATGTGCATAAGAAAAGGAATCCATTACCAAAACATATTGAAAAGTTGCCTTGCTCACAATATCACACCTAGGTTAACTTCCAATCAAAGAATAGTAAGTATTCTAAATCTTTTTTGTGTTCACACATGAATAGGAAATCAAATGAAGCTTATATCTTGTGTTTACACTAGGAATTGGAAACCAAATCAACCCATATTCTAAATCGTGTGCACACTAAATCTATGCATTCCAAAACGTCCCCATAGATGAATGGAAAAGGTTTCCTAGTGTGAACATGCCCAAACCGTCCTCTAGTGCTCATGAAACTGTATATAAACCCCCTCATGCTCTCATTCTTCTCATCCCAAAGCAAAGAGTTAACCCTTCCTTCTTTGCTAGTTCTTGCCCTCTTCTTTGTACCTCGTCTCACGCTTTTTTTTCTTGTGTAAGAAGTTCTTAGTTTAGTATTTTTAGAGAGTTTTTGAAGTAGTTTTGTTGGTGATTAAATGTTCTTGAAGTTGTAGAAGTGGTAGATAAGGAGAATCTCTGTCGGATTCAACAAAAAACTAATTAAGGTGGAGGGGATTTCTTAAACATCTACTTTGCTATTTTAAATTTCTAGCATGTTCATGCTTGTTTAAATTCTAATTTTAGGCATATCTTATTTTAGTTTCAACATGTCTTATTTTATCTTCAACATGTTCAATCATATTTTAATTTTAACTTAGCATGTTTTTATGTTTTAATTACTCATGAGAGCACGCTATGCTTAGAATCTATGTTTAGGATTTAATTCAATATTTCAAGCATGCTATATGATGTTTTCATGCTTTCTTCGTTGTCTAAAATTTTGAAATTTATATTCAGAATTTCTTTCACAATTATGTGATTTTAAATATAAAAAAGTGAAGATAAGAACAACATACCATCATAGTAGTCTAAGTGATGCTATGGGTGTTCTTTGCATATACTTAGTGTATATGAGTAACATCATTAAGTATGGATGTGTTTTAAAATACTTGGAATGTGGACATGTGATCCTTATATCCAATGGAATATAAAAAGATGAATTGTCATTCCATCCCATAATATGAGTATTTTAATGAAGAATATTAAGGGTTTAAAACCCCTTTTGGTCAAACATACAACCCTAACAAGATATTGTTTGAAACTCTTAATGCTTGTAAGTGATCGAATTTGGATGTGCTATTGATTTGAATTAGTAACTTAGTTGTTTAATGAATGATTCACTGAGCTATGTACTCACCCCTTCCTTCTATTTTTTAGGAAATTGAATTTCATGAAGACTATGGATTTTTTTTGAAAGTCTCCTTTTAGAAAGTTTATATTGTAAGGGCATAGTGCCTCGAATTTTGAATTAAAGACTTCCGCTGAATCTTATGTAACACTCCAACCCCCACATTCTTTAAGTTTTGGACATACCACCATTATTTTGACGGTTGACTTAACCAATTGGCGGGTTAGGTCATGTTACTTTACAAGTGACACACACTTGACTTTCTATTTTTCAATACCTCATGCCTTAGAATAACTTTAATAGTATAAATTCACATTTAATAAAATCAAGGCAATTAAAGGTAAAGAAAAATTCAACTTCTTTATTAATAAAAGAAAGTACATAACTTTGTAATGTAAACTAGTACATTGTTGATCAAAGAGACTCATAATCTCAAAATAAAAATACTAACTTTCAGCGGAAGTCTTAGTCAAAATTGGGCAACATGCCCTTATATTAAAAGAAAACTTTCAAGAGAATGGAAACTTGCTAAAACAAAACTAATTTTCATAGCCTTCATAATTTAATTCCCTGAAAAATAAGAGAGGAAGGGGTGAGCATAAAACTTAGTGAATCTTTATCCAACAATCATTTTTCAAACTCAAAACAATAGCACATCCATAATTTAAACACTTGCATATATTAGGCGTTTCAAGCATCCATTTGTTTAAAGTTGAGATTTTAGACCAAAAGGGTTTTTGAGACCCTTGATGTTCTTAACAAAGTACCTCCTTAGAGTGAAATATGACTTTTCTTAGCCAATTTCATTGGACTTTTGGACTTTAAGGGACATTACCCACCAACCAAGTACTTTGGTCTTAAAACCATATGAACCAATCATATGAAAAGAACATCTATAGCAACATACATGTGTGCTATGATGGTATGTGGTTATTATTACCATCATCTTTGTTAAATCTCATATTCTTGAATCATAACATAAATTTCAGAACATGAAATTAAAATAAATAAATTCAGCATATGATCAAACTAAAAATTTAATCATGGAACATTCAAAATCATGCATCATATCTTGAAATACAACCTAAACATGATACTAGACATGACATGATTAATATGCATGCACAAATTAAAACTGAAAAATATTTTAGAATGATAGAACTAAAAATCTTTTGATTTTAAAAACATACACACAATGAACATGCTAGAACTTTGAATAAGAAAAAGAGGTGTAAGAGAAATCACTTCCACCTTGTGTTGCTTTCTCCCCAAAGTTGAAGCAATGGTTCCCAAAGCTCAATCACCAAGAAAATTACCCAAAACCAATTCCCAAACCAATGAACTTCTCACACACAAGAGGAAAAAGAAAGTGAGAAGGGGAGCCAAGAAAAGGGCTTAGAGAACAAGATGACAATTCGACTCTTGTTTCTTGGGATGAGATGAATTGTGAGCATGGGGGTGTTTATATAGAGTTCAAAAGGATAGAGAATGACAATTTTGGGGTGTCATCTTGTGGGAAACTTGCCAATTCTTCAAAATTTCGTGCCCCCCCAAGCATAGGAGATTAGCAAGAAATTTTTTAGAAATTTTTGGGAATTTAGAAATTGATTTTTTGAATTTTTGGAGTACTTAATAGATTTTTTTGGATTTTTCGGACATTAATCTCAGAGCAGTGGATCAGACCCGTCGAATTTTCCTCATATCACGCATACGTACTCAGATCGGGCGGATTGCATCTGGGTGGCTCGATATTCCTTGAACACAGTGTTGGATCTTCAATCGTTAGAGGTGTGTGAATCTGGGTCGTCCAATTTTCTCGAGTGCGGTGTTGGTTCGTGATTTCCAAATAACGAGTTTGCTTTGGATGCTCTGATCGTCATCGAGACATGCATTTTGTGATGAACAAAACTCTTTCTGATCGTCCGATCGTCCCTGATCGTTTCTGTCCGTCCGATTTCCTCGATTAAAGTACTCGTTCGTGATCATCTCAAAGCGCCTCGATCTGGACCGTTTGATGGACCTCGAGTGACACGATTGATCAGAGATATCTCAAATCTGGGCCGTTGGAATGAACATGTTGATTTCAGACCGTTTGATTTGTGGTGATACGGTGTTCCACGACGTTTGGTGCGCTCTTGATCTGGGCTGTTGGATTGAAGATCATGAAGATTATTCGATCCTAGCTGTTGATTTGAATGATTCGGTGCTCTTGGGCGCTGTTTTGGGCTTCGATTTCATTCGTTGGATTTTGCATGTTTGTTTTGGACCGTTGGATGCAGTTTCTAATTACCAAATTTGATTTTTAAGGTTGCTAATATCTGAAAATTGCTAAGTAGACACTTCCTAATTGATGAAAACTTGATTTTCTTGTATATTTCCTTCTATTTTATGATCTTACTAATATTTTTTCCTTTCTAATTATTTAATATTGTATTTATTGGATATTTTTTTATTTCTTTAATATATTTAATGCCAATAATTAAATAATCTACATTTTTCATTTCCATGTATTTTTTATTTATTTCATATTTCATTTCCAGATTATAATTTATGTAATTATCAATTAATATTTACATAATGTTTGATTTATTTTTAATAAATACATGCATAGTACATTTTTATTTAATTATATAAATTTTTCTATATACATATTCCTATGATATGTAGTATTAACATACACCTTATTCATACACATATTAACCTATATATGTATCTATACTTTATTTCTATTTATTTCTTAAGCAACTTTTTAAATTTTATAATTAATTCTACTAAATTGAAAATTTCATTTAATTATCAAATTAAGGTCTTGTTTGCTTAATTTATATTATATTTCCAATATATTTTATTTTTCATGTGCCAACCCACAATTTGCACCCAAAAATTTCTTAAAGTCTTTGAAATTAATTTACTTAACTTATTTTATTTATTTTAAATTATTTGACAAAATTCTAGGGTATTACAACCTACCCTCCTTAAAAGAATTTCGTCCTCAAAATTTATTCGTGCGTTATTTCGTTAGGTATTTCTGGTAAATGGGTTGGTTTTGACTAATTTGATAAGCCTAAGGGCTTGAGTCTTTGTAACTATCTTGGTGACAACCTCTGGTGTTTTCTAAGCTACATGGTTAAGGAATTTGGCTATCGTTTGCTAAATTTAGCAAGACTGTGTTTCATAAGTTATGTCTCCTGATCAAGACGACGTCTAACCATTTGGTTCATTGTATTCCTATATGTTCCCTAATAGGTCGTTTTATGCATAATAGACTCCCTGATTCTCAGCTATTGATTTTCTGACCTTAGATCGGTTCTTAAGGAATGGTGGCTTCTCCAAATGATCGAATGGGTCACTTTGGTAGGGAATACTTATCCCTTAACTATTGGGTGATCTGCTTACTCTATCCATTCTAAGGTATACAAATCCTTTCGAGTCTTAGGGTATTCAAAGCATATAACTTGAAGTTAGTATACCTGTCCTATTCAATTTCCTCTATTAGCTTGTGAGTCATTTGTCTTTCCTTTCGTTCATCCCTCATTTGATGTAACAGGTCCAATGGCAGGACTTGCTATAGAGATAGTCTTGTCTTTCATTTAGAGTCATACCTAGCCCTAAGTTCTCAATCTATCCGAGGGTAAAAGTTTCTTTGTCACTTCTTGCCATACGGTAGGTTCTAGGGTTACTACTCACACTTTCTATTCCCATACTTTCCATTTTTGGATATTCAAAATGTAATGACAAGTGTTCTTAAGGGAAAATTTTTATTAATAAAGATAATTGGTACAAAACCTTATTTCAACTTAAAATTCATAAATGCTAACATATAACAATTTTAAACTAAAGGTCTCCCTACTACTACTTATATTCAAAATTAGTTCATTTGTCCTAATATTAGACTATGAGGGTTTCTACTGAGGATCTTGATCTTCTTGAGCTTCAACAACAAACATTTTGGTTTGGTTCTGATCGTAGCCCTTATTATCTTGTGGCTGAGGAGCTTGGGTGGTGTAGTCGGGCAGTTTCTTGCCAAATGACCCTTCTGTCTGCACACATAGCACAGTCCCTACTTCCTCGCCTGTTCTTTTAGTTCATCTTTATTTTGTCCTTGGTTCTGAATTTGTGGTGCCTTCCCACCACTCTTATTCTTTTTCTGGGCCTCTGGTTTCTCTGTTTCATTACTAAGCCTCTTGTTCTTATTTCTCAACCTCTATTCCAGGTTGAGTTCTTATTCTAGTGTGAGGGCCTTTTCCACAACATCTTTGTAAGTTTTCAGGCCTAGAGTCTTCACAATCTTCTGGATCTCCATCTTGAGACCCTGTGCGAACCAGTTAGCCTTCCTTTTCTCCTCCAAGATCAGATCTAGTGAGAATTTGGCCAGTTTAGTGAACTTCCTCTCATACTCGGCTATAGTCATGTCCCTTTGATTATATCGAACAAAGTCCTCCTGTAGCTTGCTCAAGGTTGCTTCTAGAAAGAACTTCTCATAAAAGATCTCTGTGAAGTTTTCCCAGCTCATGGCATCAACATCTGTATTGGGGTTTATCCTCATCATTCGCAACCAACTCCTGGCTGGCCCTTTAAAGTGATGTGTGGCCAGTGCCACCCGTCTTGTCCCAGTCACCTTCAACACGTTTAGAATTTCCTCCATCTCTTGGTACCAGTGGTCTGCCGAGATGCAGTCTATGGTGCCATCAAATGATGGAGGATGGAGCTTCTGTAGCTCTATCAGCATCTTCCTCTATTTCTCGTCATCCAATCCCTCCTAAGCCCTTTGATGTTCGGGATGTTGGGCCACAAGTGCTAGCTGTTGAACCTGAATAGGTTCCTGTACTTGAGGCTATGGTGCCACCTGATGGATTATCCATGAAAGTGCCCTCAATAGTTGATCCAGCACTCTCTACGACATCTCATTCATCATGGCCTCCATTCGTACCTCCATTCCAGCAGGCAATTCCTGTTCCCATTGTTCGATCTCATCGGAGGCGGTGGATCGAGTAGCGTACCTTCTTGTTCCAACCATTGTCTATAAATTTACACCTTGTTAGTATTCGCCTTGTCAGGTGTTCGTACCATCATGACTCTAGATTCATGTCTCTAGGTTCTTGATTTGTTTAGTGGCCTAAAGGTTTTTCTTCTAGGTTCTTTTCATGCATGGGTACATGATTTGGTCTTAAAGCAAATAAACATTACAGCATGCATGTCACACAATCACACAATCACGCTAGCATAGCAAGGTCCCAAGCTTCCACCTAAGCTTTTAGGTTCAAGTGTCCCATACCACTTTACCCCTTCCACTTAGGCTTTCACTCAAAACAGAGCCGTGCCCAAACAATTTCACAAATGTCTCGATAATTAAGGTTTCCGAGCTCACTACACTCCACCGTCCCATACCAGCGAGCATAGTGAAACCCGTTCTGCCAGAGTTATCGATTATTTACCACACATGGTCCATCATTCTCCAAGTCTAGGCTTCTTCCATACCCCCGAATTCCTATGCATCCCATACTACATAGAAACCGAAAGATACAGAAGCTTCTCGGTCTCGTGTCCTGATCAAACAATTTTCTATTTTCACACAAGTTTTCGTCTCTAGCCTATGCCCAAGAGATTTATGCTTTTGATCCACTGTGCCACCCCTGGCTGCACCATTTTCTACCTAAGGTCTTTTTCTGGACCTAGGGTTCAATCTGGTTGACTCACAACCTCTGTCTAGTCAAGATACCATATTTGGCATCTTTTTCGCTTCTATTCACTTTCTTGCCCTAATTTTTTACTTTCTAGTTTTCTTTTATAGAAAATAAGAGTGTTCTTCAACTCCCACTACTCATATGAGCTGGTGGGACAACCTCTAGATCGGGCGGCGAGACCGAAGTCTACTTAGCAACCGCACTTTCTAAGGCAGGATAACCCACCTCACTTTTAATGTTTAACTTTATTCAAGACAAGGCTTATCCACTATTAGCTCAACTTGTAGTCTTTGTATCCAAACAAAACATTTGAAAACATATCTTTCCTTTTTGAAAACACTTTCTTAAACATTTTTTAATTTTCAAAAATAGAAGGTAGGGCACTAAATTTCAATCAAATTCAGTGTGAACCCTAATTTGAGTTTCTAGTTCTTTGTCAAGCAACTAATGTTTGACCTTCTATTTTCTAGCCTAATCAACACATGTTTAGGCTTAACTTTCTATTTCCAGACCAAGGCACCTAAAGTCTAGGCTCTGATACCACCTTTGGTATCAAAGTAACTTTCTAATTCTTGCCCCGTATATCCACTAACTGAGCTCTGATACTACCTTTGTAACACCCCAACCCCTACATTCTTTGAGTTTTGGACACACCACCATTATTTGGACGGTGGACTTCCAATTGGCGAGTTGGGTCATGTTACTTCACAAGATTACACTCCAAACTTGCCATTCTCTACCCTTTTGAACTCTATATAAACACCCCCCATGCTCACAATTCATCAAATCCCAAGAAACAAGAGTTGAATTGTCATCTTGTTCTCTAAGCCCTCTTCTTGGTTCCCCTTCTCACTTTCTTTTCCCTTTTGTGTGTGAGAAGTTCATTGGTTTGGGAATTGGTTTTGGGTGATTTTCTTGGTGATTGAGTTTTGGAAACCATTGCTTCAACTTTGGGGAGAAAGCAACACAAGGTGGAATTGATTTCTTAAACACCCCTTTTTCTTATTCAAAGTTCTAGCATGTTCATTTTGTGTGTGTTTTTAAAATCAAAAGATTTTCAGTTCTAGCATTCTAAAATATTTTTCAGTTTTAGATTTGATTCATATTTGAATTTATGCATGCATATTAATCATGCCATGACTAGTATTATGTTTAAGTTTTATTTCAATATGTGATGCATGATTTTGAGTGTTCCATGATTGAATTTTCAGTTTGATCATATGTTGAATTTATTTATTTTAGTCTCATGTTCTGAAATTTATTTTATGATTCCAAAATTATGTGATTTAACAAAGATGATGGTGATAATAACCACGTACCATCATAGCACACATGTGGGTTGCTATGGATGTTCTTTTTATATGGTATGCCCATATGGTTTTTTTTAGACCTAAGTGCTTGGTTGGTGGGTAAGCTCCCTTAAAGTCCAAAAGTCCAATGGAATTGGCTATGTGATGCCACATTTCACTCTAAGGAGGCACTTAGTGAAGAACATGAGGGGTTGAGAAACTCTTTTGATCTAAATTACAACTTTAAACAACTAGTTGTTTGAAACGCCTAGTGTATAAGTGTTTGAATTATGGATGTGCAATTGTTTTGAGTTTGAAAAATGATTGTTTGATAAAGATCCACTGAGCTATGTGCTCACCCCTTCCTCTCTTATTTTTTAGGAAATTAAATTATGAAGGCTATGAAAATTAGATAGTTTTTTTGCAAGTTTCTATTTTCTTAAAAGTCTCCTTTCAATGTAAGGTCACGTAGCCCAATTTTGATTAAGACTTCCGCTGAAAGTTAGTATTTCTATTTTGAGATTACTGATCAACGATGTACTAGTTTACATTACAAAGTTATGTACTTTCTTTTATTAATAAATAAGTTGATTAAGACTTTCGCTGAAAGTTAGTATTTCTATTTTGAGATTGCTGATCAATGATGTACTAGTTTACATTACAAAGTTATGTACTTTCTTTTATTAATAAAGAAGTTGAATTTTTCTTTACCTTTAATTGTCGTTATTTTATTAAATGTGAATTTGTACTATTGAATTTATTCTAAGGCATGAGGTATTGGAAAATAGAAAGTCAAGTGTGTGTCACTTGTAAAGTAACATGACCCAACCTGCCAATTGGTTAAGTACACCGTCCAAATAATGGTGGTATGTCCAAAACTCAAAGAATGTTGGGGTTGGGGTGTTACATCTTACTTTTGAATTTTAGAGTTATGTACTCAATCTTTGGATTTGATTTCAAGAATGTAATCTTTTTGTTTTATTTGAATGAAGAAAGAGTTTGAAGTTTTCCTTTATTCACTTGTATTATCTTGTTGAAAATCAAACTCAATGGAAGTGTATTTATGAGTATTTCAATAAGTGTTAGAATAAAGAAATTGAAACGCAAGTTGTATACTTGTAAATGTAACATATGACCCAACCCGCCTTGTGGTTGAGCTTAAACCTATTTCTAGGGAGTTGAGTTGTTACTATAGCACTAGAGGATGGTTTGAGCATGCTCACACTAGGAAACCTTTCCATTCCCCCATGGAGACATTTTGGAATGCATAGATTGAGTGTGCACACGATTTAGAATGTGGGTTGATTTGGTTTCCCATTCTTAGTATGAACACATGATATAAGCTTTTTTTGATTTCCTATTTATGTATAAACACAAAAAGGGTTTAAAATACTTACTATGCTTTGTTTGAAAGTTAATCTAGGTGTGATATTGTTGTCAAGGCAACTTTCCAATATATTTTGGTAATTGATTCCTTTTCTTATGCACACCAAATCAACAAGATTTGGCAATCTTCTATTTTGAATTAAAAACTTGTAATTTCATTCCTAAGGTATTTAGAAACATTTTTTAGCAACTTTTATTCTTTGATTAGAAACTTGTAATCTTGTTTCTTGGGTGTTTAGAAACATATTTCAGCAACTTCCATTCTTGAATTAGAAACTTTTAATCTAGATTATTTGGGATGTTTTTGGTGTGTAGAGCATGGTTTATATGACCGCATCATGATGCACGGGGAATCATTCATTCATGGTCTCTTAATACTAAGTGGGATGTCCCATAGGGGTGGCATACCTAATCATTTTCATGGCACATGAGATCATTCTACATGAACTCAAATAAAGGAAATGTCCCATGGAGCTTAGGGTAAGGTGAGGGTACACACGATCATGGTATTCCACCCATGTGACTTGTCGATGCATAGGGTGGCCATGACTTCATGGGTTCACAAAAATTAAATAAAAATTAATATCTCCTTATTTACAAAGAATTATGATTTATAACCTATTATTTTAGAATCACATGAACCTAATGCACATTTTAAGGTATGGTTTGGCCCGAGGTGATTTTTCCTCAAAAACTTTCCTTATTTAAGACCCACTAAGGTCATTAGGCAAATAAAAATTCAAATCTTGGCCAATTGTTCTATTTTTAGATATGTCATTCATTCTGTTAGTTAATATCATTATGTTTCATTTCGAGCATTTCAATTCCCTGAAGTACCCTAAATGTCAATTCTTTCTTAATTTGGACCCTCTGAAGGGTGTTTGGCAAATGAAAACCCTAACCTCGATTAATTGTTCTAATTTTTGGATATGTTATCCCATTAGTTAGTTCATGTCACTTACTTCATTTCAAGTTTTTTTGGGTCTCTAAGGGGCACTAAATGAGTGTTTTGGAACCTATCAAATTTAGCCCTAAAATGAGTCCGGTTTAATTTTGCATCCAAATTTTACTGAATAAATGATAAATTTCATTTAATTGAGTATAGAGAATTTAGGGTATTACATGGGGGTTGGTTTGGTATGTGCTCACAAATCAACTTTCCTTTACACACTAGAGGACGGTTTTGCATGGTTTGGGCAAGTTGGAGATTAAGGTTTCCTATTCATAAGATATGGCCCTTATTTGCTTTCTTATTTATATGTGAACACAAATCATCTTTAGAATAATTTCCAAACCACTCAGGACGTCAAAAATAGGGTGGAATCTCATGAGCAAGGCAACTTTCTTAGTTAAGTCAAACAACTTCTATTTTTCGAAGTCATGTGAGCAAGGCCTATTTCCTTCTTTATTTTGGGCATCATTCTAGGATCAAGAATCTTTCTTTTTCTTGTGTTTCCTCTCTTCCATGTCCAGCCTAATAGAATTATTTCCTATTCCTTCTTGTGAGCATGATTTAGACCATGGGACCCCGTTGATATGGTTTATTTTAGGCACCTTCTATTCTTGGGCTTTCCCTTTGGCGTGCACATGGCCAGCCTTAGCTCATGGAATCTTCCTTATTTTTTCATATTTCCTCATTGAAACTTTCCATTCTATTAGGATTGGGGTTTTTGATCATGAGATGTTTTTGTGATTATGGCAAGGTGGTGCACATTATCACACATGGTGGTACATGATCAGATTTTTGGGACTTCTAATTGTGATTATTTGAGACCTTTTTGGTCTATAGAGCATGGTGTATATGATCACATGTCAAACTAACATTATCACCCATGTGGCTTGAATATGCTTAAGGGTGCTCATATATTTTTGGGTCCACATGAATTTAAAATAAGTTCATATCTTTTATTTGGCTAGGATTTTGGGCCCTTAGCACATATTTTTGGGTTCACATGAATTTAATAAAAATTCATATCTATTAATTGGCTAGGTTTTACCCCATTTTCTTTTCTAATTTAGATTTCCTTGATGCATACTAAGTAAATGAACTTTTAATTGAGCAAATAAAATGAATTTTACATTTGTAGGCCATTTGAGGTATTCATTTCATTTCATTTCATTCCCTTTTCTTAAATTTCACTCCCCTGAGACATTTTTGAAAAAGAATCCAAGCTTGTTAATTGAGTCTATCATTTCATTTCATTTAGTACAAAATTTCAGGGTATTACATCTTTACAACATGACTTGCCAACCAAATCTTCTACATCAGATCAAGAATGAACAAAGGTAAGATAAGTGACTCACAAGTTTGACAGAAGGACTTGAATAGGTTAAACATACTAACTTTAGGATAGATTGTAACACCCCAATCCCCATATTCTTTCAATTTTTGGACACAACTATCATTTTGATAGTGGACATGACCATGTAGGTGGATAGGGCTAGTATTACTTTACAAGTGACTCATACTTGACATTCTATTTCAATTATCTTATGCTTTAATGCAATTCAAGAGTATTTAACTAAATTTTAGGAATCAAATCAAATAAGACAATAATACAAGAGATAAAAGAAATTCATAAACTTTATTAATTTAAATAAAGTGGAGTACATAACTCAATCTTAAAATAAAACTATTATAGTGGAATATTCAAAACTTGCGCTACCTGCCCTTACATTCAAATATATAGAAATTTTCAAAAAATAAATAAACTATCACAATTTGCAACATCTTCATGCATGTTCAATTTCTTGAAAATAAGAAAGAAAGGGCAAACATATAGCCCAATGGATCCTTTTCAAACAACCAATTTTCAAATTTAGACTAAACACACATCCATAATTCATATACTTGCATACATTAGACATTTTAAGCAACAATGTATATAGTTGTTGTGATTTAGACCAAAAGGGTTTTCAAGGCCCTTGATATTCTTAACAAAATACTTCTTTAGAATGAAAAAAAACATTTCTTAGCCAATTTCATTAAACTTAGGGCCTAACCCATATTTTAAGTATTTTGGGACATCACCCATGTGAACTAATCACATGTAAAAAAACATTCATAGTAACTCACATGTTCACTATGATGGTACATAATTATTAATCATAAATCATATCATAATTAATTTCATATTCAAGAATAATAAAATAGGAGAAATAATTTCACATTATAACCAATCTAAAAATCAAAACATGAATCAACCAAAAACATGCACTAGACAATTAAATAAACCTAAACATAGTATTAGGCATGGCATGGATTCACGAATGCTTAAAAAATGCTCATGTACTAAACTGAAATCAAAATGATAAATTTAATTTCTGAAACTGAAACATGAATGACTGCTAAAAATTAAACATGCAATGACCATGGTATTAGTCCAAAAAAAGAAAAGAGGAGGTTTTAAAAATTATTTCCACCTTAATTGCAAGTTTGATGAAAATCCGACAGACTCTTCAGCACTTCTAGCACTTCAAGACTACTCAAGAATAATCCATCAAACACTCAAACACTTAGGAATACCTCAAGATCGCTCAAAACTATTATGGTTGTCGCCAAGAAGGCTAGAACAAGCTAAGAGGCAAGTGTTAACTCTTTGCTTTAGGATAAAGAATAAGTGTGTACAAAGGGGTTTATATAAGTTTTAAAGAGCACAAGGAGGACTACGATTTGGCATCTTTAATTAGGGTTTCATTACATATGACGGCTATGGTTGTTGCTCATAACACACACATAGAGGACGACTAGCATTTTGTTAAGGATATGATGGTAATCTCTTCATAGGATGCCAAGATTGGAACATCTTGAGTTTTGGAAACTTTCTTATTCTTGGTTTTTGGTTTCTTCTTTATATGTGTGATGGCTAGGGTTTCATGGTTCACCATTTAGACACTTTTAAATCAAGGCTGCTCACATGTGTGCACAGACACACATATGGACCCATTTTGCATAATAGGGCATGGCGCACATGATAAAAGTGTGGTGTAAATGAGGTCATTCTTCATGGTTTTTCATAGGTGTGGCATATTTGATCATTTGTATGGCATATGAGATCATTGTACATAATTCCAAATAAGGAAAACATCCCATTGAGATTGGATAGGGTGAGGTTATACATGATCATAGTGTTCCACTCATGTGGTTTGCACATATTTAGGGCTTTCCATGAATTTATGGGTCCACATGAATTAAATAAAAATTAATATCTCATTATTTATCAAGATTTAAGGACTTTATTATATATTTTTGTGTTCATAATAAAATAATGCACGTTTTCAAACTATCATTTGGCTAGGATGACCCTCATTTCATTTGCTTTCCTAATTTAGACTCCATTGAAGGGTATTAAGCAAATTAAACCCAAATTTTGGCCAATTGAGCTGATTTTTGGATATGTTGTCTAGTTGATCAGTTCATGACATCTTGTGTCATTTCATGTCATTCTAAGGTCAAAAGATATACTAAATGGGGTTTGGACTTGCTAAATTTATCCCTAAAATGGACTCGTTTTCATTTCTCACTCAAATTCATTCAAACGTAATTGAATTATTTAATTTTATTTAGTACCAGATTATAGAGTATTACAACCTACCCGCCTTATAAAAATTTTGTCCTCAAAATTTGTACAAAATAAAAAATTCCTAGTGAATAGTTGTAGATATTTGGCCTTCATTTCGCTCTCTAGTTCCCTTGTAGCTTTTTCCACCCCATGATGCTTCTATAGTACTTGAACTAAGAGGATATCCTTAGTTCTCAGGCTTTGCACTTTGTGGTCAAAGATTCTAACAACTACTTCTTCGTATGTGGCATCATCTTAAACGATCACTTCCTCCCAATGGATGATGTGAGAGGGTCTGGTTCACATTTTCTCAGCATAGACATGTGGAACACATTATGAGTCGATGTCAACTAGCTAGGTAAATCCAACTCATAAGCACATTCTCCAATTCTTCTAAGTATTTCAAAGGGTTTGACATATATTAGTGATAATTTCCCTTTGAACCCAAACGTCTTGATGCCCTTATGAGGATTGATTCTTAGAAACACCTTATTCCTCACTTAGAACTCTAGAGGTCTCCTTCTCTTATCAACATAACTCTTCTAATGGCTCTGCGTTGTAGCCAACAAATTTTGTATTAGTTTGACTTGGTTGTTCATTTCCTCACCAAGTCTGGCCCTATCAGTACATGATCTTTAAGTTTAGCCCAAGAGGTTGGTGATCTGCGGGTCTTCCATAAAAGGGTCTCATATGGAGCCATCTTAATACTTGCCTAATAACTATTATTATAGGCAAACTCTGCAAAGTGCAAGTATTTGCTCAAGTTCCCTTTAAAGTCTAGAACATAGGATCTCAACATATCTTCTAAAGTCTGGATAACTCTCCCAGACTGTCCATTTGTTTGAGGGTGAAAAGCAATGCTCATGGTGAGTTTAGTGCCCAACTCTTTGTAGCCTTTGCCAAAACTGTGAGGTGAAACGAGAGTCTCTGTCAGATACAATCATCTTGGGCACACCATGCAGCCTTACTATTTCCTTCACATATACTTCTCCCAGCTTACTGACTTGGTCTATGGATCTGATTGGCAAGAAATGAGCCACTTTGGTGAGACGATCCACAATCACACAAATAGTGTTTTCTCCATTCTGATTTCTGGACAAACCAGAAGTTCATGGCAATGTTATCTCACTTCTATTCAGGGATAGGGCGTGGTTATAACATTCCAGAGGGTTTTTGATGATCTATTTTTACTTGTTGACAAGTTAAGCACTTAGAGACATGCTTAGGCACGTCCCTCTTTATTCTTCTCCACCAGTAAGTCTCTCTGAGGTTCTGGTACATCTTATCTCCACTTGGATGCATAGTATACTTAGTTTGATGAGCGTCATCAAGTATAGTCTGCTTAGTCTGCGCATACTGAGGTACACAGATCCTTTCCCCGAGCCTTAGGGTATTTTCAACATCTAACTTGAAGTCAATATGTTTTACCTTGTAACTCATTCGATTATGCCTACAAGCAACATATCTTGTCTATGTTCTTCCTTGATCTGATGTAGTAGATTTAGTTGGCAAAACATGGTATAGAGGAGGCTTCTTTGTCATTTAAGGTCACATCCAACCTAAAGTTTTCGATCAACTAATACTTTTGGCCCTTTTCTTCCTCTTGTTTGTTAAACTTTCTACTCAAGGCATTGACCACTGCATTGGCCTTCTTTCGATGGTAGCTTAATTGAAAATTATAGTCCTTAAGAAACTCCATCCATCTTTGTTGCTTGAGGTTCATGTACCACCTTGGAATTTTACGAGCGCGCTACGTTGCGAGTAAACATGAAATAAAATATTATTTTTGTAGAAATATGAGACTTTAAAATAAAATAAATGAAATAAATAATAGTTTTATGAAAAAATAATATAATATAATATAATATAATAAATAAAAGTATATATATTTTAGAATAAGTGATGTTTTAGAAAATAAAATAAAATAAATTATTTTATAGCCTATTTGCGCGAGCGCAATGGCGCGAGTGCAAAGACACAAATAGTGAGTATATACGTGTCGCTTGGCAAAAAAAAGAATAAAAAATTGAAATAAATAAAATAAAATATTAATTCAAAAAAAGAGAAAATATAAAATAAAATAATAAAATAATAAAAGGATATAATTATAATAACAAAATAGATTTTTAGAACTTTTAATGTTTAAAAAAATGATAATAATATGAGCTTCATAAAATATAAATAATCAAAAAAATAATAAAGATTGATATTGGTTTAAGAAATGACATTAAATATCGCTAGATTAAAAATTAGTAATTGTTAGAAAAAAATATAATTCAACATTAAGTGATTGGAAAAAATTTTTTTTTTGAAAACTTGTTTTTGTTCTTGGACCAAAGTTAACTAGAAAAAAAACTTATATAGATAAATATATAAAAGATAATAAAAGAAAAAAAAATCTAAGTTTGGAAAAAAAACAAACAAACAAAAAAAAAACAAAACAAAAACAAAATCAAAGAAAAAAATGGCTTGCTTTGGTTTGGCTGAAAAAAAGAGAGGATGAAATTTCTAGAACTATGAAGAAGGATCGAAGAAGAAGATGAATCCAGAAGCTGCGTGAAGAAAACTAAAAGGGGTGTTGGCTTGATGAGCAAGAAATACAGGAGAGAAGAAGAATCGTGGCAGTGTGATTGGGCGAAGGAGAAGAAACCAGCAACAGTAGTTGTGTTGCTGCATTTCACATTTTGGCAAATTGAATGAAGAGGAAGACGACACAAGGAAGAAATAAAAAAGAAATTAGAGCATGCTCTATTTTGAAGATTTGTAAGAATAGAGAAATGGGGCGATTTGGCTTTCTAGGGCTTGATTACGTTATGATTTGTGGGTTGATTTTCTGGTTTTTGGAATGACAAACAACAATTTGTAGTGGCTTTGTTGGGCGGACTGCAATGAAAGATGAAGAGGAAGGAAGGAAAAGGGCAAATGGGAGTTGTTTGATTTGGGCATTCAGCGCCAGATGAACAGCAAGAACAACCTAGAAATTTTAGGATTTTAGGTTGTGTTTGGTTGCTAAGAAAATTTTCCTTGAGAAAATATTATTTTCTTGGGAAAATTTTCTTAAGAAAATGTTGTTGAGAAAATTTTCTCATGGTTGTTTGGTTGGACATGAGAAAATTTAATAAAAGTTAGTTATAGGTAGTTATTTTTTAAATTGATGTACAAAAAATTTTCTCACGAGAAAATTATATTTTCTCATCCTTTAAGCTGAGAAAATTATGGTGAGAAAATGGTGGAGGTGAGAAAATTTAAAAATTTTTTTTTCTCACCCTTTTGTTCATCCAAACAGCAGAAAATATGACTTTCTCAAGAAAATAAAAATTTTCTCGAAAAAATTTCTATTTTCCATGCAACCAAACACAGCCTTAGTCTTGTGGTTGGTGGATGGAATGAAGAACAAGTTTTGAGACCTAGATTTGATGTTGTTGAAGAATAAGCCGAAAATAGGGGAAGAGAAGAAAAGCGGAAATTTTGTTGAGGTTAGCCGTGAAGAGCAATTTGGGTTTTGTGAGATTTGAGTGCCGATCAAGATGGAAAGATGTGGAATGAAATCTGGGTTTTTGGCTATTGGTTGCCGACCGTGATGAACAAATATGAAAAAAAAACTAGCCATTGCTAGTCAATACTTGTTGTTGGTCGTAATTTTAGTTGGGCTAGATTGAAGTGAAGATTGAAGAGGATGAAGAACATGATGAGCGTTTGGTGATCATGAAACACAAACAGAAAACCAGAATTTTTCTGATTTTGTGGTGTTCTTGCTGGACTGTGAAAAAAAAAATGGAATTCTTTTATGGTTGTGCATTTAACAAAATGCATGGTATATTAGCTGATGTGTTTCGAAGCGAAGGGAAATCTTCAGCAGAAGAAGTCTTGCAGCTAGCGTCGCTCGTGCGAAGAAGATGAAAAAAGGTATTAAAAAAATTATTTTACTTTATTTATTTATATTTTGTTACCTTGAACAAGAATTTAGTTAGAACAAATTATTAAAATAATTCAACTTACTCTAGTGTGTAGAAAGCTCAAAATAAAATAATATATATATATATATATATTAGAGATTTAAAAATTTAATTAGTTAATAAATTGAAAACATGAAGAAATAAACCCTAAAAACTTTGAATCTATTTGTAACACCCCCGAACCCCCAATTCCTTGAGTTTTGGACATAACCGCCATATTTGGATGGTGGACCTAACCATCTGGCGAGTTGGGACAAGTTACTTTACAAGCGACACACACTTGACTTTCTATTTTTTAGTACCACATGCCTTAGAATAAATTCAATAGTGCAAATTCACATTAGACAATTAAAGGTAAAGAAAAATTCAACTTCTTTATTAATAAAAGAAAGTGCTTTAACTATTACATTGTTGATCA
>JAJIYU010004959.1:0-23267 GCA_030144865.1 Tinospora cordifolia
TTTAATTATATGAATTTTTCTATGTACATATTCCTATAATATGTAGTATTCACATTTATTGTGTTAACACACACCTTATTCATTCACATATTAGCTAATATGTGTAAATATCTTATTTCTATTTATTCCTTAAGCAAATCCTTAAATTTCATAATTAATTTTACTAAACCCTAAATTTAATTACCCTAATTTTTATTATATCTCCAATATAAATTATTTTTCATGTGCCAACCCACAATTTGCACCCGAAAATTTCTTAACATCTTTGAAATTAATTTATTCAACTTATTTTATTTATTTTAAATTTTTGACAAAATTCTGGGGTATTACAGTAGCTTCTTGGGCCATACTAGATTCTATCGCCGGTTCATTAGAAATTTCTCTCAGATTGTTTGACCTTTGTGCCATCTTTTAGAAAAAGAAGCTGAATTTAATTTTAATAGTGAGTGTCCTGAAGCATTTGAGACCCTCAAGAAGGCGCCAGTATCAACTCCTATTATGTCTACTCTTGTTTGGGGAAAACCATTTGAAATCATGTGTGATGCTAGTGATTACGCAATTAGAGTTATTTTTGGGCAAAGGCATGACAAGCTATTTCATGCTATCTATTATGCAAGCAAGACACTTGATGATGCACAAAAGACCTATACAACTACAAAAAAAGAGTTGTTGGTAGTTGTCATTGCTTGTGACAAATTTAGGGCATACATTGTGGGTTCCCATGTTACAGAGTTCACTGATCATGAGATTTTATGTCATCTCTTTGTTAAAAAGGATGCCAAACCATGCCTCATTAGATAGATCCTTCTTTTCCAAGAGTTTTACATAGAAATCAAGGAAAAAAAAAGATCCCAAAAAATGTTCTAGCTGACCAATTATCTTGACTCCAAGGGGAGGGTGATGATAATCCTCAGCGCATTGCTGAATTATTCCCCGATGAGCAGCTTTTGGTAATTCTCGACCACCCACCATGGTATGCAGATATTGCCAATTACAAAGCAACGAGTACGATTCCACCTGATCTTTTAGGTGCTCAGTTTAAGCGCTTCATCCATGAAGCCAAATTTTATCTCTGGGATAATCTGTTTCTCTACTGTAGATGTGTCGATAAAATTATTTACCACTGCATACCTAACAATGAAATCCAAAAGGTCCTTTATGCTATCATGCTTCTCGCTATAGTGGCCACTATAGTCATCAACGAACGGCCCAACGAGTCCTAGAGAGCGAATTTTACTGGCCAACCATTTTTAAGGATGCTTATTACTTTGTGAATACATGTGAAGCCTACCAAAAGCAAGGAAAGGAATGAGATGCCCCTAAACTCATTCATTGAGATTAAACTCTTTGATGTATGGGGGATTAACTTCATTGGACCTTTCCCATCTTTGAATGGAAAGCAATATATATTGTTGGCTGTGGATTATGTTTCAGAATGGGTAGAAGTTGTTTTCACTGTAAAGAATGATGCCTAGGTGGTTGTAAAATTTGTGGCCTGAAACATATTCTCAAGATTTGACACACCAAGAGCTATAATCAGCGATGAAGGTACACATTTCTGTAGTTGTCTCTTTAATAACCTTCTTAATAAATATGGGGTGCGAAATAAGGTATCATTGCCCTATCATCCTCAAACTAATGGGCAAGTAGAGGTGTCAAACCGAGAAATCAAAGCCATTCTTCAAAAAATAGTTGGCTAGAACCCAAGAATTGGGCATTAAAGCTTGATGATGCTTTATGGGCATACCGAACTACTTTCAAAACTCCCATAGGCATGTCCTCGTATCAGTTCGTGTATGGAAAATCTTTCCATTTACCTTGTGAGTTGGAGCACCGAGCTATTGGGTTGTGAGAAAACTAAATTTTGATGCTCAAGTGAGTGGGGAGAATCGATTGCTTTAGCTTTTGGAACTTGAAGAATTCTGAAGAGAAGCCGTTGAAAATGATAGAATCTATAAGGAAAGGACCGAGAAATGGTATGATAAACTGATAAACTAGGCTAGAAAGTCCTTTTATTCAATTATCGCCTACGGTTATTTCCTGAGAAACTTAAATCTTGTTGGATTGGCCTTTTTTGTCACTAAAGTATTCTCATATGGAGTTGTTGATGTACAAAGCCCAGTGGATGAGCATATATTCAAGGCAAATGGGCAGAGACTAAGAGTGTTCTATGAAGGAGAAAAGAAGAACATTGACTTAGTAGCGTTAAAAGATTGAGTTTCCATATCCACGTCGAGGTAACAACATTAAATGCAGCACTTGGTGGGAGGCAACCAACTGAATTTCAAATTTCTCTGTTTATTCTATCATGATTTGCATTTTTAACTGCACTAGTATTATATTATTTTGGTTATGAATTGTCATTTTTTGTTTTGTTTGTTTTAACAAAAAAAAAGAGACAAGGTTTACCATGGTAATGGATTGTAGTAACCAGAATGCTAAAAATTGGCCATCGCGTTATCGCGGTAGCAGTGCATACTTTCAACCCAGAAAAATTGGTAGAAAAACGCATTACCGAGGTAACGATGGACTATAAGTTGCGATTTTAGTCATTTCTCCCTCATTTCAACCATGATTTTTTTGGGAGAAAGCTCTGATTTCTTGGGCTTTTTCTGCATTTCTTCACTTTTGTAATACTCCAAAAGTCTATAAGACCTCCACGTCACTGGTGAATAGTTAAAATAAAAATAATTAATTAAATAAATAAAAAATAATAAGATACTCAAAAACCACAAAGAATAAGTCCAAAGAAACTTAAAATAAATAAATATAAAAATGATATAAATTAAAAAGCATGAGAAATGGCAAAAAAAAGACACAGAAAGCAAAAATTCCACTAGTTATCGTGGTAAACAGAAGTGATGATCGTGGTAAACTTGGACAAACCCAAAAATAAAAAAGAGATACGATGCCCTGTTTATCATGGTTAGATCATAGTAATCGCAGGAGAAAGCCCAGAAACGACCAAAAACATTGGCCTATCACCATGGTCAGTGACCGCGGTAATACCTATTATTGCAATAATTTTCGGGCGACCATGGTAATTCGTCATTTTCTATAAAAATGAAATGTTTATGCAGAAACCCTAAATTGGATTTCTTGCGCCACAACTCATTGGTTTCCTTCTTAAACTCTCATTAAGCTTTCTAATCTTGTTTCTTAGCTTTTCTTTGAGTTTTAGAGGGGGGGCGGGGATTAAGTTCTCACAAACCTCTCTCTATGGGTTTGTAAGCTTGGATCTAATAAGGACGAGCTCCACCAAGAAGAGGATTCGTGGAGTTGTGGCTCCAAAACGATTTGTGCTAAGGTAAATCATGAAACCCCACTTGTGATCTTGTTTCCTTAGCATTGTGAATCATTTTCCTAAGTGTAAACAAGTTTTCCTTTGAAGCACACGTGATTTGAAGGTTGCGAGACGTTGCCTTGGTGTGTAGCGAAGAGGAAAAGCGTAGATCTTCAAGGTATAATGATTTTCCTTTAGTTGATTTGTGTTTTAAGCCTAATGTGTGTGTGTATTGAAATGTTAAACACGTGTCGCCGATTCTGGCGACCGCGGTAATGCGTCCCAACTCGATTTTCATTTTGATTTTGTGTACGCCATGGAACATCAACATAAGGGACATGAATCTAAGATTTTGAGCATGTTTTGAATGCTTTAGACTCACGAAACCTAGGTACCAAAATCTCATAGATTGAACATCTAAGGCATGTGCGGCAGGGAGCACGACACTAAGAAAAGGAGATAAATGTGGGTGGGATTTCCTTATTCACTAGTATTATTCAAATTTTGAATGCATAACATGATGTTTGGTTAGCTTATTATGTATATAGAAGCATGCTAGGACTTACTTGATTGACCTTGATTGGAATGACTTGATGTATATCCATGATGCTTGGTTACCTGTATTACAACATGCATAGATAGTGAGTTCATGTGTTGATCTCCATGAATGGTTGAACAATATCTGATTAGTTTACTTGAAAGTTATTCATGATGATTGAGTGTGGATTGGAATGGAATATGAAACTAAGGAAGATTAAATTAAGATTTAAAACCCTACGTACCGGAGTGATGATAGATTGCATAGCGACATCGTGGGTGTTCCTACCCAAGATGCCTGCGACAGTTGATTGTTCGATGGATGAAAAGATTATTAATAATAATTAATTATTTTATGATAGTTTCTTATCCACCATGAATACTTGGCAACTACAGTCTGAGTTTATTCGGCTGACATAGAGGACCATGACAGTGTTGGAGTACGAGTAGAAATTCACCGAGCTGTCTAGGCTTGCACCAGAGTTGATCAGGGACGAACAGTCCAAGGTAGATAGATTCACAGAGGGGCTAAAAGTAGAGATCAGGAAGATCATTGCTCCACTGAGACTGACCACCCTAAGAGAAATAGTGGTTAGGGCACAATTGGTTGAGCGAGATATTGAGCATGAGCAGACCTTGAGGAACAAACATAAGAGGTCACAACTAGAGTAGACTGCCGGAGCCTTACAAAAGAAAAAAAGTACGCAGGATGGGTACAAAGTGCCTCCTACTTAGAGCCGGACACAGTTAGCCACTGGACAACAATACCACTAGGTTTGACTCGATTAGACAGGTATTGATCAGAAAGAGCTGGCTAGGAGGAAAAGATTGTGTAATGTATGCAATCAGGAAGGGCATATTCCCAAGTATTACCCCACCATAGCATTGACTCCAGCACCTCAATAGTGGCAGTAGATGCATGGGCAAAGTAGTCGTCGACAGTAGAGGCAGTAGCCACGACCCTAGACCCAGCAGAGTAGTTAGGCCCGGTTGTATGTAGCGGAGATACAGGTGAATCCCATTCCTATAGTAAAATGTACATTTTTTTTTGTTTGGTGTTGCTGTGTAGGTTTTGTTTGCTTCTAGTGCCACTAGATCATTTATTTTTGAAGACCTAGTAAATAGACTACAACTAGTAACAAGCCCAATGGCAATGACACTGGACGTAGCCACACCCATAGGGGCTACTATGAGTTCACGAAAATACTATAGATGTGAACTCAGGTTTGGAGACAAGCTGATCTCAGCTGACCCCTGTGCACTCCACTTCGGTGGATACGATGTGATATTGGTGATGGATTGGTTGACCCAATATCAGGCACATATTGATTGCTAGAGGCAAAGAGTTATTATAAAGCTACCCTCTGGCGAGGTTGTAAAGATAGAAGGGGATATGCGAAAACTGCCAAGGAGCCGTATGTTAGCAATGCTGTACACCATAAGGCAGAAAAATGACTTCAAATAGTTACTTGAAGAGCATGCAGAGAAATTTGAGGAAATTCAGGAAATTCCTATGGTAGGAATATATGGATGGGTTCCCAGACGATCTACCTGGACGTCCACCTCACAGACAACTAGAGTTCAAGATCGAAGTGCATCTAGGCATGAGTCCCATCGTGATCCCACCATATAAAATGGCACTGGTGGAATTGATAGAGTTGAAGATACAGCTGGATGAGCTCCGTGAGAAAGGACTTATCAGACTTGTGAGTCACCTTTGGGAGCTCTAGTCTTGTTTGTGAAGGAGGGATCTATGAAGTTGTGTGTGGACTACTGGAAACTAGCCCAATTGACGATAAAGAACAAGTACCCACTGCCCATAATAAATGACTTTTTTGATCAGTTGAGGGAAGCCACTCATTTCTCCAAGATGGATTTGAGGTCAGGGTACCACCACTTGAGAATCCGAGAGTCTCACATATAGAAGACAGCCTTCAGAACTCGATACGGACACTTCGAGTTCACAGTGATGCCATTTGGTTTGACCAACGCAGCGACTACATTTATGGATCTGATGAACAGAGTCTTTAGCCAATATTTGGATCAGCTTGTTGTAGCATTTGTAGATGATATTCTGGTCTACTCCAGGTCAGAGGCTTTGCACAATAAAGACTTGCATCCGTTCTTTGGGATGCTAAGGAAGAATGAACTTTATGCCAAAATTAGCAAGTGTGAGTTTTGGATGAAGAAGGTCAAGTTCCTTGGCCACGTCATTTCAATTGAAAGGATATCAGTAGATCCTGATAAAGTAGAGGCAGTACCCAGCTAGAAGCAACCTACGACTGTCACAGAAATTAAAAGCTTCTTAGGTTTAGCTGGATACTATCGCAGGTTTATCCAAGACTTTTTGAAATTGGCTGGACCAATGATGAAGTTAACTAGAAAGGAAGAGATGTTCCTCTAGAATGATAAGTGTGAAAATGCATTCCAAGAATTGAGAAGAGGTTAACTTCAGCACCTGTTCTAGTTACAGTTATCCCTAGTGTGAAGTACACATTATACACCGATGCTTCGCTAATTGGATTAGGCGTGGTGTTGATGCAAGAGGGAAAGGTAGTAGCCTATGCTTCACGACAATTGAAGATCCATAAACAAAACTACCCTATCCATAATTTGGAGTTGGTAGTGATCGTCTTCGCAGTGAAGATTTGGTGGCATTACCTATATGGAGATAATTTTGATCTATTCTCTAACCACAAGAGTCTGAAGTACATTTATACCCATAAGGAATTAAATCTTTGATAGCGAAGATTGATAGAACTCCTGAGGGACTATGATTTTCAGCTGCTCTACCATTCGGGAAAGGCTAATGTTGCAGTTGATGCACTTAGTAGAAAATTCAGTAAGAAGGATGAGGCAAAAAAGAAAATGTATTAGCTAATCAGTGATTATAACTTGGTATGACTTTGGATGAGGAACGAGTATATTTGTATGCTATGACTTGCCAACTAGATCTCTTACCCCAAATCACAGATGAGCAAAAAAGTGACAAGTAAATTATTAATCTGATAGAGGGTGTTCAGCAAGGCAAACACATTGACTTTGGAATTGATGAGAGGGTATATTGAGACTTGGAGATAGATTCTGTATGTCGAGTAGTGGGCAGAGTAGGAAAACCATCCTGGACAAAGCTCATCAAACCAAGTACACAATGCATCCGGGAGGTGACAAGATGTACCAAAACCTCAAGAAAACCTATTGGTGGACAGGTATGAAAAAGGACATGGCCAAGTGTGTCTCTAGGTGTCTAAGATGTTAACAAGTGAAGGCTGAGCACAAAAAGCCATCAAGAATGTTGCAACCACTTTCTATACTAGAATGGAAGTAGGACAATATTGCAATGGATTTTTTTAGTAGCTTGCCAAGGAATCAGAAGGGGAAAGACATCATATGGGTTATTGTGGATTGATTAACGAAGTTTGCTCATTTTCTACCCATTTGATCTACAGATTCAGTTGGGAAGCTTGGGGGAACTATATGCCAAATAAATTGTAAGACTGCATGGTGTCCCCAAGACTATTGTGTCAGACAGAGATTCAGGATCACGTCTCAGTTCTAGCAAAACCTATAGAAGGAGCAGGAAGCAAACTCACCATAAACACTGCATTCCATCTTCTGAATGATGGGCAATTTGAGAGGATTATTTAGATATTAGAAGATATGTTGAGAGTTTGTATCCTTGACTTTAAGGGCAATTGGATCAAGTACCTATATTTGGCGAAGTTCGCCTATAACAATAGTTATCAGGCAAACATATGAATGGCTCCATATGAAGTACTCTATGGTAGACCCTATGGATCACCATTGTGTTGAGCAGATTTCGAGGACGAGGTACTCACAAGGCCGAAGTTGGTCGAGGAGATGAACATTTATGTAAAGAAGATTCAAAAGAGACTAGTTGCAACTTAGAGTAGGTAGAAGAAATATGCAGACAAGAGAAGAAGACCCTTGGAATTCCAGCCAGGTGACAAAGTGTTCCTGAAGATTAGCTCACAGAAGGGGATCAAAAGATTTGGAGTCAAAGGGAAATTAACACCAAGATTCATCGGTTCGTTTGAGATACTTAAATGGGTTGGTGAATGCACCTATAAGCTATACTTGCCAAACTAGGTGTCCTCAATACATAATGTATTCCACATATCGATGCTACGGAAGTACGAGCCAAATCCATCTCACATCATACATTGGGAGGAGATTGTACTTTAGGATAATGCAACTTACAAGGAATTAGCAGTTAGAATACTAGACAATAAGGTGCAAAGTCTCAGGACCAAGGACATTCCTTTGGTCAAAGTGCTGTGGAGGCATCATGGTCTAAAAGAGGCGACCTGGGAATTGGAGAGTGAAATGCAGATGAAGTACCCGCCCTCTTCACCAGAAACGCCTGACATGATGACATCGAATAGGTAACTTATCATTTAAATTTTGAGGACGAAATTCTTTTAAGGTGGGTAGGTTGTAATACCCCAAAAGTCTACAAGACTTCCATGTCACTGGTGAATAGTTAAAATAAAAATTATTATTAAATAAATAAGAAAATAATAAGATACTCAAAAACTATATAAAATAAGTCCAAATAAACTTAAAATAAATATAAAATGATAAAAATTCGAAAAACACAAGAAATGACAAAGAAAATATGCAAAAAGCCAAAATTCCATTGGTTACCTTGGTAAACAGAAGTGATGACCGCAGTGATCCTAGACAAACCCAAAAAATGGAAAGAAATGCGTCACCTTGTTTATTGTAGTCAGACCGTGGTAATTCTATAATTACCTAGTAATTCTAGGTGATCATGGTAATTGCAGGAGAAAACCCAAAAAACGAGCAAGAACATCAGCTTGGTTATTGCAATCAGTGACCGCAGTAATACCTATTATTGCAGTAATTTTTGGGCGACTGTGGTAATTTGTCATTTTCTATAAAAATGAAATGTTTGCGTGGAAACCACAATCTGGATTTCTTGCACTGCAACTCACTAGTTTCTCTCCTAAACTCTCATTAAGCTTTCCAATCTTGTTTCTTGGCTTTTCTTTTGAGTTCTAAGGGGGGATTAAGCTCTCACAAACCTCTCTCTACGGGTTTGTAATCTTGGATCCAAGAAGGACGAGCTCCACCAAGAAGAAGATCCATGGAGTTGTGGTTCCAAAGTGTCTTGTGCTAAGGTAAATCACGAAACCCCACTTGAGATCTTGTTTCCTTAGCATTGTGAATCATTTTCTTAAGTGTAAACACATTTTCCTTTGAAACACATGTGATTTGAGGGTTGCAAGACATTGCCTTGGTGTGAAGGGAAGAGGAAAAACATAGATCTTCAAGGTATAATGATTTTCTTTTAGTTGATGTGTGTTTTAAGCCTAATGTGTGTGTGTGTATTGAAATGTTAAACATGTGTTGCCAATTTCGGCGACCGTAGTAATGCTTTGCATTACAGTAGTAATGCGTCCCAGACTCAATTTTTTGTTTTGATTTTGTGTACGCCGTGGAACATTAACATATGGGACATGAATCTAGGATTTTGAGCATGTTTTGAATGCTTTAGACTCACAAAACTTGGGTATAGAAATCTCAAAGATTGAACATCTAAGGCGTGTGTGGTGGGGAGCAAGGAACTAAGAAAAGGAGATAAATGTGGTTTGGATTTCCTTGCTCACAAGTATTTTTCAAATTTTGAATGCATAACATGATATTTGGTTAGCTTATTATTTATATAGAAGCATGCTAGGACTTACTTGATTGACCTTGACTGGAATGGCTTGATGTATATCCATGATGCTTGGTTACCTGTATTACAACATGCATAGGTAGTGAGTTGACGTGTTGATCTCCATGAATGGTTGAACAATATCTGATTAGTTTACATGAAAGTTATTCATGATGATTGGGTGTGGATTGGAATGGAATGTCAAACTAAGGAAAATTAAATTAAGATTTAAAACTCCACGTATCGGGGCGATGATAGGCTGCATAGCGTCATCGTGGGTGTCCCTACCCAAGATGCCTACAACAACTAATTGTTCTTCGGAAGGTAATAGGCTGCATAGCGTTACCTCTATCCTTAGATGTGGGATTGTACATTAATGGCCTCATGGCATTACTGGAATCACTTTCAGACTCGAAGGTAGTAGGCTGTATAGCGTTAACTCCAGATTCGCTGTCGAGACCACAAGGGGACACTGAGAACGAATCTCTTTCGGTCATAGGTTACAACCAAATAACCAAAAAACTATTTGAAATGCCCTAATGTAATGAAAGTGTTTGCGCGTTGTGTATTCTGGTCTTTATAATGGTAGCGATGTGCAGGAATGATCCACTGGGCTTTTGAGCTCACCCCATTATCATGTGATCATTGACAGCATAGGAGCAGGCTAGCCACACGGGGCCATCATTTTGGTTGAGACCTCACTTGGAGGTTTCCACAACTTTCTTTTTGGTTTACTGTTTTATTACTTTGTTGTAGAGAATTTGAACAGGACATGTGCCCTCTAGCTTTTAAACTGGCTTTCTTATAAATCTTGATATGTATTAAACTTGACCATAGGCCTTATTTTATTTCTTTTCGAACTATATTTTTATACTGAATTTATAAGTATTTTGAACTGTTGCATACATTTTCCTGATGAATCTCATTTTATTGACAAAACTGACATTTTAAAGATTATTGTGTATTTTAAACTGAAATCATGACCTATTTGAAAGAAAGGTTTTGAAGCATCAGATAGAGAGAATTAGAATGAACTACGAGTTCTCGGCGAACGACCTGAGCCCGGCGTGTCCCGTCAGACGACCGTGCTCTGGTTTCACGCATGGCCCTGACGACTCGTTGCATGCAAAGTGAGAGGGATTGGGAACTGGGGTGTCACAACTTCCATCAGTATAATGTGAGTATATTTACTAGTTTTGTTTTAGTTTCTTTATTATTTGGATTGTTTTATTGTGTTTGAGGGTTTATTTGTATGAATGATGTGAGTTCTATAACATTTTTGAGTAAATGCTAATGAGTTTCACGGGCTTTGGATCGTCTCCAATCATCTTTCATGATTAACTTTCCTTTGGAAATGTTCTTTACGCATTGAACACACTTCTTGAATGATTTCCACTCCAATGCATAATCTGAATAGATTTGAAGCCACTATTTCATTGGGTCCCAAATTCTTGTGAATTGCATCTCTATTTTTATGCATTAACCATATATAATTACTTCAATTTCATGTCATTTGCATAGGTTAAGTCATTTGGATGCCACTATTCTAATGAATGACTCAATTTACATTGTTTTGGTATCCATTCTATGTGATTGGGTGCATGTCTCTACTAAAAGTTGGTTGTAGGGTCCCAAGAATGAAAAATCTTGCTACCAAGCCCCAACGTGGCCCTCAACCTGCAGCCCCAGAAGATTAACACCACTTCTGTGTTGAAGCGGCCAATGCAAGGTTTGTAAACATTCAGAATCACATGTTGGTGCTTTCGGAGAGAGCGATTCTTATAGATGATGAGGAGAGACGCTTAGCCATTCAACATTGGGAGCAGCTGATTCAAGCTCTAATGGCCCCTACAGTATCAATAAAACAAGAATTTTTCGCTAACACACCAGACAGAGATGGGAAATGAGTATCAGTGTGAGGCACTTGGGTTTCATTTAATGCATCATCTATTAATGCCATCCATGGATGAGTATCTACAGTACCTCGTAGAGAAGGAAAACCACAATGACATGCTACGCACTCTGTGTTGATGGTGCCTCTTGGCAGTGCACCAATGATCAACCAGTAAGCTTGGCCAAGGGTTCCTTTGTTATTGTAGCCAAGGTATGGTTATATTTGGGTTGTGCTAACTTTCTGCCATCCCTTGCTGTCAATAGGGTCACGATGGAGAGAGCTACCTTAGTATACTAAATCATAAAGGGCATCTCCATCAACATTGCTACAATGATTTCTACTTCGATATGGATGGCCATAGACAAGACCAATGCTAGTCTTCTTCACCCTACTCTCATTAATGAGCTCTGTAGGAGGGTCAACATCACATGGCCTAAGAGCGAGCCCACACTGAAGATGAAAGATCGTATCTCAGTGTGGATGCATATCACCATTCCTGTGAAGAGGAAGAGACTCGCAAAGACACCTTCCACATCTGCTCCACCTAAACTAGCTACAGTTTCCCTCCTACTTCCTTAGCATCAGAGGCTCATGCTACTCTTCATAGGTTAGCCAACCTCCATCGCATATGGTATATTACCCATGCGGAGCTTCTATAGTCAGCACTTCTTCCACCTTGTCTGGCTCCCTCTATGGACATCACTTGTTACAACACTCCAGCACCTGGAGATGATGATGATGACAGTGATGATGATGCTACAAGAGGTGCAGATGATTTAGATCACATCTAGGAGGTTGAGTGCTTTCATGATGACATGGACTAGTGACTCTTGATTTTCTTTTCTTTTGGGATGATTTTCTATTTATTATGCTACTAAACTTATAAACCTTTTTGAAACTACTACTTGGATGACTTCGCTTTTAAATGCTTCAGGTTTATCTCTCAATAGATGATGCCATGTGATAATCTCAACTAGTCTTGCTATTTGTTTTTTCCATGCATGTTTGAAAGTAAATATATATGTGGATGGGTGTAAATCAATCTGTGTGATGCCTCCTAGTTTTGGACGACATGTTGGAATTGTGCTATTGAAGACAATGCACAGTTTAAGTTTTAAGGTGCGCATTGAAGAAAATCTTCTTCAATTCTAGTCAATTTCTTTTAATTTTTGTACTACATTGTTCATAAACTGCATGTTTAAAGGCATATCACAAATTCTTCCTATTTAGGCACCTTGCATTAGGACATAGGCATATAGATGTCACTTGAGCCAAATCCATGCCATATTTTTCTTTGAAAAGTTTATTGAGTGACCTATGAAATTGAAAATTCCTCTGTTGTGACGAGATAAAGAGCTTAGAATTATTTGAAATAGTCTGTGTGCTTGGTTTATCCAAAATTTGACTTTAGTAGAACTCTTTAGTCTTAGGTGAATTGAGAATCCAAAAACTGAGAAGAGTGAGGAGTGGAAATCACAACACCAATGGAGAGAATTTTCCACAGATTCTTGAAATATTCAATTCTATTATGAAGTAACTTTAGGAGGGAAAGGATGTAGGCCATTATTGTTTAAATTTGAGCCTAAAGATTGATCCCAGCACTTAAAAATCTCCTTGTAACCAATTTTGAGCCTTTAAACCTAATTCTTTGAAATTAACCCAAACACTAAATACACACATTGCCTTTCTAATTATTTCAATTGAACCTATTAGTGTGCACTCATAGTAATGATAATGATTTCAGTGATGTAGGAAGGAAGGCAATCATTGATATGCTTATTGTAGTGATTAATATTAAAAAAAATAAGAGAAAAGAGGAAGAAAAAGTATAGATATATTTTTATGCATTAATTCAATCTTATTGATGAATGTTGAGCTTCCAATGTGTTTTGGTGAGTGTATGTATGGGCTTCAATTGAAATGCATAAGAAATTATAAGTTTGGGGGAGCTATGAAAACAAGGATGAGTATGAGAAAAGGGAAAAACAAAGGAGTGCACCAAAGGGGACCACACATAGAAAGAAATGATCAAACGAGAAGGTTGTTATTATTGTTATGAGTGTGCATTTGAGTCAGAATTTAAATTTTGTCACACTTATACCTAGAACCAAGTCACATTACAACATAAAAGAAGACCATTAATCCTAACTCTAGTTTGACTTGAGCAAAGGATGGATAGAAGAGAGCATTGAGAGAGTTTGTGTACTTAGATAATAAGAAAGGATTTCTATGAGTGGAATGATGGCTAAAATCACCTACACCGTCTAGGAGGACTAAGTTCCCAATTGACAAAGGGTGAAGTTGAGGAAAAATAGAGGATAGACTAAATTCTAGATAGCCTGAACGACCCTAAGAACTTGTCAATGAACTATAGGCAAGAGGAATGGGAAATGGAGGTTTCAATGATGAGTAAATGCAGATTCAACTATAAATGGTATGAGCTTAAGTAGTTGAATCATTGTCCAAAGGACAAACAATAGTTCAAGTTTGAGGATATTTACTAGTTGCATAACTTACTAACTATATTCCATGCATTTTGCATGGTTTGAGTAGGAAATAAGGCATATTTACATTTGCATTTGCATTTAAGCGGTAATACACATATTTGTGTACCATTTGCATTATTAGGAGAGTTTTAACGTAATTTCATGCATTTATACTTGTGATTTAATGCCAGAGAAAGTTTTCTATGTATTTATGTAGGTCTAGGCTGAGTACACAAAGGTTGGATGGTGACAAATGACCTAAAAAGGCACAAATCAACTTATTACTGTGGTAATCACCAACTAAGAAGCATGACCGTGGTCAGTAACCAAGTAATAAGTGGAGCGAAATCTAGGCAATTACATTACTAGGGTAACCAAAATGCATAATTTTGGATCGAATGCATTACTGTGGTCCAGTGGAGCGAAATGGTACCATTATCGCGGTAATGCAGAATAACATAGGATTTGACATGTCCCCCAAATTGTCGATCTGTGTCTAGCCCGAATTATCGCGACCAGTTACTATGGTAATGTGACTAAAAAAGGCATCTTCCAAGCTATTGAATAGTAGGAAACTTGGGCTATAAAAGGGGAAGTGCTTGGCATCTTTAGGGGGTGGATTTTCAGAGTGCAGGCATTCATTCTCCACCAAATAAACATTCTTTCTAGGATATTCTCTGAATTCGGAAGGATTAAGCAAGAGGTTTAACAAAAGGAATTCAAGGAAGGAGCAAAGGAAGGCATATCGAGTTGTCTAGTATGATTATCATTGTTTGTTCTTCTTGTTTCTATATTGTTTGCAACGTGTCAGGCTAAATTCTCTATTCTAGAATGTAATATCAAATGTGTGACCCCTTAATTTTGTATTTAACCCTTGCGTGACAGGCAAGAACATTCCATTCTAGTTCTTGATTAATTTATGTTGAGGCTCTATTTTAGTTCTTGTGTTCTTAATGCCTTCTATTTACTAGCCATAAATAGAAAGATTTTAGATTGTTTAGCTAACTCGGGAAAGAGCTTTAATGGTTTGATAATCAAGTTATAAACTTAGATGAACCAATGGACGGGGACAAGAAAAATAAAACATTAATGCATTACTTATTTTCCTTTGCGCCTCGGGATAGGGTAGTAGGATCTTGATTAATAGACGTTATGATCAACTGGGACGAAGTCTTACAGCAAGTGTTATAACCTACAAGAACATAATATAAATTAGTTAAGACCAAAATTGAAGGGGGATCACAAGAGATATTACTATAGTAGAAGCTTAATCATAATGGTTTTCAAACACGTTTTTTTTTTATTTTAAATTTGAACTTAATTTTTATTTTAACACTCATCATTTAAATTGCAGCCTTGATAAAATTGATACTACTAATAAGTTGGGATTTTAGATTATTATTATTCGTTCTCAGAAGAAAACATTTGATTCTCTACTTGTTATTACTATTTGCGACGTTGTATAATTGCAATGCAAAACCAACACTACCCAGTGCAACTCTACAAGGACCCATTACTTCTAACACATCTAGATGCTCATCGAGCTCCTGGTATTAGTGATCAGTTGTGATGCAGATAGACTTGCCATCAAACTGAGATAGGTGAAGTTTTTGTAACTTCATCTCCATTGCCCTCTATTCCTTATCCTCAATGTCATCTTGTGCCCTCTGAAAGATTGGAACCTCAAGTATGGGCATTAGCTGCTGCACTGGAATCTCCTCCTGATATAAGACCTGTATCTGTGGCTATTGCGCTGCCTGTGGCTACATCTATGGTAGTGCCCTCATAATCTGCTCTATAACTCTCCTAGTGATCTCTGTCAATAACTCATGAGTCAATATAGTCCCAATTTGAGCTTCAATAGCATTAACTTGTGCCACCTGTCCTTGTGGTTTAGTCTCGTCAGCTGTGGCAACTCTTAAGGCATATCTCTTGGATCTAACCATTATCTACAACCAAATATCCATTCCATTGTTATAAAATCGATCGAAATCTCTGCATGTATATAACTAAAGTACCTATTTTAGTCGTACCATCATGACTCTATGTTCACGTTGTTAAGTTCTCGCTCATTTAGTAGCCTATTGGTTTATGTTTCTAAGTCTACAATGAGGTTATTCATAAACTTCCAATGTTTTTTGGGTATAAGATTTGGGCTTAGTAATTGGAAATCTTCATGATATATAGATTTTAAAAAACATTATATAAGTAAAGCTTGCAAGCAGACAATCACACATGCAATCATACAATTTCACGTTATCATAGAGAAATTTCTAAGCTTCCATCCATGCCTTCGACTTTGAATGTCCCACACCATCCTCGCCTAGCAACATAGACTTCCACCCAAAAATCTCGTTACACCCATACGATTTCACAAATCCCTCAACGACTAAGGCCTGCTAGCCCCATTAGACTTCATCGTCCCATACAAGCTAAGCATAGGGAAACAAGCTCTTCCAAAGTCATTGATCATTCACCAAACATGGCATGTCAATCTCTGAGTCCAAGATTCTTCCATACCTTCGAATTCCTATGTGCCCCATACCACATAGAAACCAAAGATACAAGATCCTCCCAATGTCATGTTCTAACGAAACAAGTGTTGTTCGTTATCACATGTTTTATCTCTAGCTTATTTCCTAAAAGCTTTTATTCATGATCTACTACTCTACCTTGACAACTCCCAAAACTATACCTAAGGTCTTTTCCTAGACCTAAGTGTTGAACATCACTACTGCACAATACCTCCATCAAAATGGCCTTCGTAGTTTATATCTTAAACTCTAGCCCAGTGTTCTACAGCCTATGCTAAGATTTGCTTAGTATCTCTACTAGTTAAGTTTTGATGCTACCTTTGGTGTCATACTCGACATTCTGTCGAGGCAAGCTACAACCTAAGTTCTCAACTCCTCATCTAAGTCAACTTTGTCTAAGTATGGACACTTTGCCCAATAATTCTACTAACTGAGCTCCAATACCACCTTTATAACACCCCGACCCCTAACCTTTCACAATTTGCATACTTGTCTCATGGTTAGAGACGCATGTGTAGTGTAACATCTCGAAAAATCAAATGAAATTTGAAAATTTATTTTGAGAATTATACGGAATTGAAGGATGAAAAATTTGGTAAGTCCTAGTTTAGTCAAATAAGGAATAAAATTAATTTAATGGATTTTTGGAAGAAAATATATGAATATAATGTATATCATGGGATATCATAGCCAAAAACACAAGGATATGGGCAATTTTTGATGAAAACAAGATTAAAAAGTCAATTTGGATTAAGATTTGGCAAAAATTAGAAAATAGAACATGAAATTCGACCGAAAAACATATAAATATAACTCAATACGCATCCAACGGCTGCAAACCGTCGATTTGAATCTGATCTCGCGATTCGACGACCGCAAGATGATACGCACTAACGCCCGAGCGCACAGGATAATGAAGATTAAACGGATGGAGATGATTAAGGACGATCGGACGACCGCAAAATCTCGATCGCAAAGTCGCACGATGCGACTCCGCGTGTGCCGATCTCGACCCTCCGATCAGATCTGTGTGTGTGTCTCGAGGTTGATCCGATGCACTGAATAATAGTCAAATTATATAATACGAAAAAAACACGAAAATCAATGGAAAATTCGCCGAAAATATCAAAAAATTGAGATAAATACAAAAAATTGATTTTTAAATTTTGAAAAAATTTAAAAAATACTTATTTTCCCCTTAAAATTAGGAAATACGAAATTGTAGAGAATTTAGGTATTTTACTCCAAGAAAAACTCAGAAGTTTCTATTTTTCCCCTTTTGAAAACCTATATGAACCCCCTTAGGCTCTCACTTCCCTCATTTTAAAAATAAGAGTTGAAATTTTCTCTTATTTTCTCTAAGCCTTCTTCTTGGCACCTATTCCCACCTTTCTTTCCTCTTACTTGTGTGTGAGAAGTTTTTCTCTTGGCTTGGAGAATTAAGTTGAGTGATCTTCGTTGGCACTAGTACATGGGGGAGTTACTGCAGAAATTTCTAAAGAAAGTGTCACAAGGTTGAAGTAATTTCTAGACCACCTTCTATTCTTATTTAAATTTATGGTATACTCATTGTTTGTGTGTTTTTCATTGAAATCAAAGATTTTCAATTTCAGTTTTAGAATTTTAAAAGTTTATTTCAGCTTTTTTTTAAATTTTGATTCATGTTTAAGCAATTATATCATCCATGCCATGTCAGTATCATGCTTAGGCTTTTAAATTAAAGTATGATGCATGTTTTATGAGTGAATTGATTGTGTATATTCTAAATTTTAGTTTGATTTCATATTCTGAAATTTATTTTATGAGATCATGATATGAGAGTTAAGTTGAAACAATGATGATAATAACCACGTACCATCATAGTGGTCAAGGCGACGCTATGGATGTTCTTTTCATATGAGTTAGGTCATATGGTTTTCAGACCTAAGTACTTGAGGGTCGTGCACCACAGTACCTTGTGAGTCATCACGTGTAATGAGTTGATGCCAACACGTGCCACTAATGGGTTGATGCTGAGTGGGCCCCGTTTACTTAGTTAAGAGCATCAAGGGATTAAAGGCCCTTTTGGTCTGAGACTCGACTTGAACAAATTGTTGATTGAAACGCCTAATGATTGCAAGTGTTTGAATTATGATTGTGTTATGAGTTTGAATATGAAAAATGGTTGTTCGAAAAGGATCCATTGGGCTATGTGCTCACTCCTTCCTTTTTTATTTTTTTTCAGGAACGTGAAACCTATGAAGCAGTTGAACATGGATAGTTCTTAGAGAGTTTCTACCTTATTATTTTTAGAATTTTTAAGGGCATGTTGCCCAAAGTTTAAATCTTTTCCACTGAAAAATGTTTTGAAGTTTTCCGTTGTAATAATTAATTTTTTAAAAGGTTTAGTACTTTCGATTTTTTCTATTATGAATAAAATAGTTTGAATTTCTTTACCTCTTTTAATTTGCCTTGATTTTATTAGAGTGGACATTTTGTATTCTTGAATCTTTATATAAAGGCACAAGATATTGAAAAAGAGAAGAACAACTGTGTGTCACTTGTAAAGTAACACCGGCCCGACCCGCCAGTTGGTTAAGTCCACTGTTAAGAGAATGGTGGTCATGTCCAATGCTTAAAGATACGGGGTTTGGTGTTACAAGTGTGGTATCAGAGCCTAGGCATTAGTTGCTGGGCCAAGAACAGAAAGTTTCCTTTGATACCAAGTGTGGTATCAGAGCTCAGTTATTAGAAACACAAGACTAGAATGAGAAACTCAAGCTTAGGGTTTCACCTTGAATTGAATTGAATTTAGAATGCCCTACCTTCTATTTTTGAAATTGAAGAACGTTTTAGAAAGTGTTTAAAAAAAAGGAAATATATGTTTTGAAATATTTTGTTTGGATACAAAGACTATAAGTTGAGCTGGTAGTGGATAAGCCTTGTCCTGAGTAAAATTAAACATTGAAAGGGAGGTGGGTTATCCCACCTTAGAAAGCGTAGTTTCTACGCAAACTTTGCTCTCACCGTCCAATCTGGAGATCGTCCCACCAGTTCACACGAGTGGTCTGAGTTGAAGAACACCCTTACTTTCTATTAAAGAAAATAAGAAGGTTGGAAATTAGGGCAAAAAATTGATTAGAAGTCGAAAAAGATGCCAAAGGTGGTATCTTAACTAGATAGAGGTTGTAAGTCAACTAGAACTGAACCCTAGGTCCAGAGAAAAGACCTTAGGTAGAAAGGGGTATAGCTATGGGGGTATAGTTGATCAAAAGCATAAAACTCTAGGACATAGGCTAGAAACTTAAACTTGTGTGAAAATAGAAAATTGTTTGATCACGACACGAGACCGAGAAGCTTCTATAATTTTTGATTTCTCTATAGTATGGGATGCATATGAATTCCGGGTTGTGGAGGAAGCCTGGACTCAGAGAATGATAGACCATGTGTAGTGAATGATAGGTAAATCTAGCAGAACAGGTTTCTCTATGATCGCTGGTATGGGACGGTTGAGTATAGTGGGCTTGAGAACCTTAGTTATCAAACAATTTGCAAAATTGTTTGAGTGCGGCTTTGTTCTGAGTGAAAGCCTAAGTGGAATGGGTTAGAGTGGTATGAGACACTTGAACCTAAATGCTTAGGTGGAAGCTTGGAACCTCATTGTGCTAGCTTGACTGTATGATTGTATGATATGCATGCTGTAATGTTTATTTGCTTTAAAACCAAATCCTGTACCTAATACGCATGAAAAGAACCTAGAAGAAAGACTTTAGGCCACTGAACAAATTGAGAACCTAGAAACATGAATCTAGAGCTATGATAGTACGAATAATTGATGCATACTGACACTCTGCTCAATTTACAAGTAAATAGCTGGAGTTCGGAGGTACGTAACTCGATCCACCATCTCTGAAGAAACTGAACAATGAGAACAGGAACTGCCTGCTAGGATGGAGGCATGGATGGAGGCACGGATGGAAGCCATGATGAATGAAATGTCGCAGAGGGTACTAGATCAACTAAGAAGGACACTTCCACAGATAATTCCTCAAGTGACTCCTTAGCCTCAAGTACCTGAACCTTTTACTGTCTAATCCCAGCACCAGTACCCTAGGAATGTCAAAGGAATCCAGAGGACCTGGAAGATGAAAAATAGAAGAAGATGCTGTTGGATTTGCAAAAGCTTCACCCTTCCTTAGTCGATGGAACTATTGACTGCATCTTTGCTGATTAGTGGTACCAAGAGATGTAGGAGTTACTAAATGTGCTGAAGGCGACGGGTTCAAGACGAGTAGTACTAGGCACACACCATTTCAAAGGACCAGCCCGTGGATGGTGGAGGATAATGCAGATGGATCCCAACACTGACATTGAGACCATGACTTGGGGAGAATTCAAAGAAAGATTTTACAACAAGTTCTTCTCGGAGGCAACTCTCAGAAAGCTGTGAGAAGACTTTGCGAGACTCAACCAGAGGGATCTCACAGTAACTGAATATGAAATGAAGTTTACTGAACTAGCCAAATTTTCTAAGGAACTAATCCAGAAAGAGAGGGTGAAAGCCAACAGATTTGCATAGGGTCTCAAGATCGAGATATAAAAAGTTATCATGACATTAGGCCTCTGAACCTACAAAAAAGTTGTAGAACGTGCTTTAATCCTGGAACAAGAGCTCAACCTGGAACAAAGGTTGAGAGGAAAGAATAAGCGGAACGAAAATAAAAAGGACCAACAACGGACTCAGAAAAAAAAAACAAAAGTGGTAAGGCTCCACAAAAACAAGGGCATAACAAAGACGAGTCAAGGGAAGAAGCTAAGAGGCTAGGATTGTGTTTCGTATGCAAGTAGTAGGGTCATTTGGCGAAAAATTGCCCAACTACACCAGCTCAAGCATCCCAACAGCAACAACAGAATACTCAGGGGGGAAGTTAGACTGGGCGTCCTCAAGCCACATAGAATCAAAATGCCAATCAAGGGCAAAACCAGGGTTGTGGTCAGAACCAGGCCAGGATGTTCGCGAAGACCAGGCCCTTGCAGTAAAAGTACATTCCTATTGTTTAATGTTGCTGTGAGACTATTGTTTGACTCGGGTGCCTCAAAATCTTTTATCTCGAAAAAACTAGCTGATAGGTTACAACTTGTGACAAAAATAATGCCTGTGACTTTGAATGTGTCCAGACCAATAGGGACCATTGTGACTTCAAAAAAGATGTGTAGTTGCGACCTTAGGTTGGGGGACAAACTTTTAACAGTCGACCTATATACCCTACCTTTCTATGGCTATGATGTAATCTTAGGGATGGATTGGCTAGACCAGTACCAGGCCTAGATAGATTGTCCTAAGAGATGGGTAACCATAACATTACCTTCAGGGGAGATCTTTAAAATTAATGGGGATATGTGGAGACTACCAAGGAGTCCAACCCTAGCCTTGCTGAATTGTTTGAAGCAGACGGATGAGTTCGAGGAACTCTTTGAAGAAGAACCTACTGACTTGAAGAATATTCACGACCTAGCTATAGTCAGTGAGTACGAGGATGTGTTCCCAAATGATTTACCTGAACTACCACCAGTTAGACAGTTAGAGTTCAAGATTGAACTTCACCCTAGAACCAACCCTATAACCATACCTCCTTATAGAATGGTGCTAGTAGAACTAATTGAGCTAAAAACTCAACTGGACGAGCTCAGGGAAAAAGGTTTCATCAGGCCGAGTGAATCACCCTGGGGAGCCCCAGTACTATTCGTGAAAAAGAAGGATGGTTCCTTGCGACTGTGTGTCGACTACCAGAAGTTGAATCAAGCTACAATAAAGAATAAATATCCTTTATCAAGATTGACGACTTATTTGATCAATTACGATGAGCCACTCATTTCTCTAAAATTGATCTTAGGTCAGGATATCATTAACTGAGGATTCGAGAGTCTGACATTTACAAGACGACCTGTAGAACAAGATATGGACAATTCGAGTTCACCGTGATTCCCTTTGGTTTGACCAATGCCCTGGCAGCATTCATGGATTTGATGAACCGAGTGTTTAGACAGTATCTGGACCAGTTTGTGGTAGTATTCATAGATGACATCCTAATTTACTCCAATTCAGAGGTTGAACACTTAGAACATTTGCAGATAGTGTTGGAGACACTCAGAAGGCATTAATTATATGCCAAGTTCAGCAAGTGCGAGTTCTGGATGAGAACGGTCAAGTTCTTTGGCCACGTAATGTCAGCAGAAGGCATCTCTGTAGATTCGGAGAAAGTGGAAGCGGTGATGAATTGGAAGCAACCTAAGACAGTCACAGAAATTAGAAGTTTCTTGGGCTTGGCAGGCTACTATAGAAGGTTCATTAAGGACTTTTCCAAGTTGGCAGAACCTATGATGAAGTTGACCAGAAAAGGAGTTAAGTTCCAGTGAGATGAGAAATGTGAAAGGTCATTCCAAGAACTGAAGACAATATTGACTACAGCTCCTGTTCTAGTTACCCCAACTGCTGGTGTTACTTACACACTGTATACTGATGCCACACTGAGTGGATTGGGCATAGTCTTAATGCACGAAAAGCAAGCCATCACTTTTGCTTCAAGACAACTGGAGGTCCATTAGAGAAGTTACCTTACTCACGACCTAGAGCTAGCAGCCATAGTGTTTGCTTTGAAAATTTGGAGACATTATCTTTATGGTGAAAAATTCGATCTATTCTCTAATCACAAGAGTTTGAATACATTTTGTAACACCTCGACCCCCGCATGTTAACTTGGACTTAACCATTTGTGGACATAACCACTGTTGCATCCACTGTTATAACAACTGTCGCAACAGTGGACTTAACCATGGGCCGGGTCCTATG